>AP028433.1:16682937-16809401 GCA_036509395.1 Antheraea yamamai
CAGATATTCAACTCAGTGAAACTGCAGGATTTTGGAAATAATAACAGATTTATTACTCATGTCTATATACCACTAGTCTTAGCAACCACTATTCGACGTCAATGTTTTTGAATTAATCAAAAAGGAAAAACAAAAGTTGCTTTAGACCATAAATAATATTTTAAAAAGAAATTAGATATTCAAACTCATCTCACGTCTTACCGCCGTTACCGTGTTGTCATTATACAAAAATCAATTCATAAATTAATACACAATGATTACAGCTTCCATAGATTAAATAAGCTTACAGCTCGGCCATCCTTAATGTAGTGAGTCCTCTCACGTTAAAAAATAAAACTGGTATTATTACAAGTGTAATTGTTTCCTATTTATCTAAGTCATTATCTAAATAGTCTGAATACATTTCAAATCATTTCAGGTCATTAATCAGATCGCACATAGAGTATTTACTTAAAGTATAGCTACATTATCTTGCTCAGTCTGCTATGATCTGCGGTCATCTATGCTTTAACGCTGATCGCTCGAGGTCCTCTTCACAACTCCCGTGAACAATGTCTGCAATGACCTACGACCATCTGCTCCTCAGTACTGGCCGCTCATAGCCTAAGCTCAAATCAAGATCACAATCTCAATCAAATCAAATCGCATCAAATCAAATCTCATTAAAATCAAATCAAATCGCATCGCATCAAATCAAATCTCATCAAATCAAATCATATCATATCAAATCAAATCAAATCAAATCAAATCAAATCACATCAATATCTGTTAGGGAATAAATAAGATTTTACACATTTATCAGATTACTTACATATAACAATTAGTAATGTAATATATAAGGTTAATAATTTCTAATAGGCAAATCATTTCATTTTAGTTCTAAAATCTACTAAATTAGAATTTTCTTGATCGCTTTTCGAATCATTAGCGCTACTACTACTGCTATTTCAAGCCTCACTTGCAATAGGGTTAAACACGAGCCAGGGATGTATTGTATCCAATGCAACGATATTCTTATATTTCTTATTACCTTTTCGTGTTAAGGGAGTATCTTCAATTATCAACCTATCATTATCTAAAATCTTTACAATCCGGCACGGGCCTTTAAACTTTGGTCTCAATTTGTTTGACTTACCTAATCATAAATATTGTATTTTATACCTGGTTTCCCATGCTAATCATTTTCTATACGGTCCTTAGTTTGTTCCCTCTATCTCTGCAAATCCTTTACATTTATCCTCTCACTACATCAACAAAGATGTAATTTAATATATTTTCAAAGTTATTAACTAGCCTACATTCAAATAGCAACTCAGAAGGACTCTTACCTGTAGGTTTGTTAAAATATTTAATCCTAACTGTATGTCGCCTATATATCCAACCCACAGAATGTCACCTTTAACATGACATTTGCATCCAGAGCATCTAAAATCATGCGGTCGAACCGCTTAACTTGTCAATTTGTTCCAGAAGTTGCTACAGCATTGAGTATATACTTAACATTCAGTGTATTAATAAAAGATTTAAACTTTGGACTAGTAAAACAAGTTCCACGATCAGTAATAAGACGGAAGGATGTATCTAAGAAACTAACATGTTCTTTAAGGACTTCGATTGCCGTAGTACTTTTGGTACAACGAGTGAAAAAGCACCTCAAGTTTTGTGATAGGATGCATCATCCCTTCCTTGCAAACCCTGAGGGCTTATGATTAGCATTGTTTACGCAAGCTGATACGTACTATTTTGAAAGGCGACGCATCTTTGGAAACTACATCACGCTCTGTTAGCGACTTGGAGTTTTGTCGAAATTGAAATATCCTACGTCATCATGGTTTATT
Source organism: Antheraea yamamai (assembly GCA_036509395.1). Taxonomy (NCBI): domain Eukaryota; kingdom Metazoa; phylum Arthropoda; class Insecta; order Lepidoptera; family Saturniidae; genus Antheraea; species Antheraea yamamai. Next base: position 16,684,776 of record AP028433.1, read on the forward strand.
TTTCAAAACTGCCATATTACTGCTCGCTGAACTACCCATCGCATCCTATTGTCTACAATCCTATAAACATACCCGCCCTTAAGTTGATAGTTTTTATATATATCTGCTACTCGTTTTGTTTGAGGATCATGCAAAATGTCCTTAATTCGATTTATTTCATCATGGTTTCCCTACGCTGTAGAGATCCAGTTTTTTAATTCTACATGTAAGACATCAAGAGCGTGACAATCTTCGTCACCAATTACCAGAGTAGTACAGGAGCCCGACAATGTGCATCGACGTGCCCCATACGACTCCCCACTCGGTATTCAATCTCACAGTCATACTATTGCAACTGTATCCACCATCAGAAAATTCGAGGAATGAGGTTTCTTTTACGTAATGTGGTTCGCAACGCACTATAATCGGTTATAATTTGAATTTAAGACCCAAAAATAGACTCTAAATCGTTTTAGTGAAGCTATAACGGCTAAAGTTTCTAAATCAAACGAATGTAATTTTTGTTCATCACTCGTAGTTTTACGACTATAATAGACTATCGGCCTAAGAATTCCATCGACTTGCCTTGGCATTAATATCCTCGCAACACCTCATTTGCAAGCCTCAGTGTGTAGTTCGGTCTCCAGAATTGTTCGTTCTACAAGTTTTTGCTTAAGTATCTCAAAAGCATTCTTACCATCGTCGTCCCATTTCCAAACTAAATGTTAATTCAAGTGTAATAAACAAGGCATGTCCGGTTAACCTATCTAGTTGGTAGTCGATCAATGGCAGTGGGTAGTGTTTTTTTGTTTACTATTAAGAGCTCTGTAATGTACACAGAGTCTTTTCTCACCAGTATTTTCTTAACCGGCAAGATCGGACTGGCGTATGGTGACTTTGACTCACTATGTCTGACTCAACCATCTCCTGTACCGTTGATCGCACCAAGTCTCGCTTGGAATACGAAAGTCGGTATGGACGATAAAATACCGGTCGGTTATCATTCAGGTCGATTACCATTTGTGTCACGCTTATATAGCCTACCTAAGTCACTTAAACTCCTTGAAAAAGAACCTTCATATCGCTTCGTTATATATTAAAAAATTGACTAAACTCCTCAGCCGTGAAAATGTTTTACCTATGTACATTGTTCAAACCAGGCGATACATTATTATCGAAATCTAAAGTATTTATGTCCATAGTACGATTCACTCGATGAATACGTATCAATAAGGTACCCTTCGCTAAGTATATTGATTCACCAGACACACACAACTTTAACCGTTTTTTACCATTTATAAACTAATAATCACCTAGTAGTAAATAAAACTCACACTTCATGCAAAAATCAGACTTTCACTTGTTTTGGTGAGAACTATATTAGGTCTTTCGGTAAACTATGACCTATCAATACAGGATACTTAATAATATCATCATATTCTAGAAAGATTTCAACCGGTTCCTCAATCCTGTATTTCTTGTATTTCAATATAAACTGAAACTACATCTAATGGAACTACAACACTATTACCTATACCTCGCGTAACTGGCAGATTATCATTGGTATTCCATAAAATTCCCAAACTTTGAGCACCACTGCAGCGTATTAAGGTGCGTTGACTACCAAGGTCAACATACCCGGTTAAAGAAATGCCTATTAAGTTTTAGGAGTATTATATATTTACAATTATTAAAATGACCCGAGTAAACCCGTAAAACGTCCTGTTTCCTAGTCTTATCGGATTTATGGTCATTATTCGAAGGTAGTCTTGAAGAATTTATAGTTATATGCCCTACTTACTGCATATAGTACATTTCAATATTTTCGTAGTGCATTTGAAGCTAACATGAACTAGTTCATTACAGTTATAACATACTACAGCACCATTTGATTGAATTCTAGCCTTTGAATCGTTACTCGGCTTTTTATTTGTATGACTACTATTGTTCGTGAATGTATGCTTTTTAATATTTGTTGATTTCACCCTGTTTACATCTCGCTTTTGTTGTTTAATACAGGGATTCCCAAACTGGGTTCCGCGTAACCTAGAGGATCTGTAATCTAGTTATCAGTGTCCGCCAAATTTATATTTATACAAAAAAAAACAAATATAGGTCAAGATTGGATGCTACCCCAGATATACGCATACAATTGTCGGACATAATACCGAACTATAAAACAAGTATTCATAAACAGTAAAGCAATTTCATTCTTCGCATTAAAACTTTAAGTTAGGAATAATGTGTTTCAATTATATTACACATTTTTTATAAAAAAATATTTGTTCTATAAGTTCCAGTGTTGATTTATAATCGTTTGATATGAGGTTTCATATAATAAAAGGTATTTGGTTGGTGTCCCGTTATTTTAAAGTTTAGATACCCCTTGACATTTCGAAGCTTTCACGCCTAAACTTAACAATCTATCCTCAATACCACAAAGCAAACAATCAACAGTTCGTTTACCTACAATTTCATATCTATTTAATAAATTAGTCCTTTTGTGATAATAAAGTTTTAAGAATCGTTATATTTTGCACGTATAAACAACATTCCCGTCAACAATTCAGCGTGGTCATCACTACTAGGTAAAAAAAATTCATAAGTTTATTCCTGCACCCAGGAGTAGGACATAATAGGTAATGTTTGATACCAGGTCTTCGCTACACCCATTTAGGTAACGCATAGTGAATTACTTGATCATCACCCTATCTGTATAATTTCGAGTACTCATCAACATTGTTGAGCCATGCCATAGTCTGTCCTTTTATCATTGGATTACATTCCCGAGCATATAAAAATTTGTTGCCTTCCGGACGACTATTCACTAATGACTTTAACAATTCATACAATAGTTTTGAAATTTCACTAATATTATTAGAACGGTATACCTGTTTCTCCCGCAAAGGAGAACGCGAAGTCTCCCCATCACTCGAATTACCGGTGAAACTGTACCTCCATCTATCTCTGAAGTTCACGGGGGCTGCTGTCTCAATGCTCGTAAGGGCGGCTACCGCGATGATCGTTGAGAAGCTTGCCCCGACGCTTACGGGAACGACTACCTCGATGCTCGCGGCTGTCTACCGCGACGTTCTCGGAGACGGCTGCTCCGATGATCACGGGGACGACTGCCTCGATGCTCGCGGCTGTCTACCCCGACGTTCTCGGAGACGGCTGCTCCGATGCTCACGGGAACGACTGCCTCGATGCTCGCGGCTGTCTACCCCGACGTTCTCGGAGACGGCTGCTCCGATGCTCACGGGAACGACTGCCTCGATGCTCGCGGCTGTCTACCCCGACGTTCTCGGAGACGGCTGCTCCGATGCTCATGGGGATGACTGCCTCGATCCTCGCGGCTGTCTACCCCGACATTCTCGGAGACGGCTGCTCCGATGCTCACGGGGATGACTGCCTCGATGGTCGTGGCTAAGTCTGCCCCGACGTTCTCGGAGACGGTTGCTCCGATGCTCGCTGAGACCTCCGCCCCGACATTCACGGAGACGGCAGCCTCGATGCCCGCAGATACGGCTGGTTTTACTGCGAACATTCTCTTCAAAAAAATCGTATTAATAGACGGTGAAGCGGTCTTATCCATTATTAGTTATTTCGTACTTCTCTTTCAAAGAAAAAAACATATATTTCAACATGGCGTGTAAACATATAAATATTGTACATTTTTCAAAAATATCCAGTGGGCTAGGTCTATCCCACTTCTGAGTTGAAAGATTCAGATATTCAACTCAGTGAAACTGCAGGATTTTGGAAATAATAACAGATTTATTACTCATGTCTATATACCACTAGTCTTAGCAACCACTATTCGACGTCAATGTTTTTGAATTAATCAAAAAGGAAAAACAAAAGTTGCTTTAGACCATAAATAATATTTTAAAAAGAAATTAGATATTCAAACTCATCTCACGTCTTACCGCCGTTACCGTGTTGTCATTATACAAAAATCAATTCATAAATTAATACACAATGATTACAGCTTCCATAGATTAAATAAGCTTACAATCACTACAGCGAGCAAACCTACGAATCAACATATTCCCTCTAACTACGAGCGCTCTACGTTCTCTTTCAATATCATTATTGTATTTCATTTCCATAGATAATAATATCTAGACATTGTATACATGAGAAAAAAACTTTGTACCCTTACCATGGTTGACTTTCTTTCTTTTCTTCTTTCCTTGACTGGATGACCACTTGTAAAAATAAAATGTATTATTCTAATTTATATTAAACTAGCTTTTGCTCGCAGTTTCATGTATTCCTTGGGAACAGTACATTTTACTGGATAAAAGGTTTCCCTGTGCCCTTTTCCGTATGTAAAAATAAAACAAATTTCATGATGATCGGTTGGACGTAATGCTTGAAAGCGTAACAAACAAACGAACTCACATTCTCATTTATAATATTAGTTAGGAATAAATGAAACACCGTTGTCATATGTCATAAAATAAACTCTTCGGTAATAAAACAAGACACTGGCAGATGCGTCAGTCACGTCTTGCTAAAACGAAGAAAAAAAGAACGTCTTGGCAAATACGTACCCGTACCTTTTTAAATTCAGGGTTAATTATCTAATATTATTAAACGACCACTATTCAATACATAATTTATTATTTAACAGAACATTTTGTTCATATAAATACTTATGTAGATGAAATAAACAATAGAATAAACGATTTAGGAAAATACGTACCTATCTTTTATAAATATTTTTAGCTACAATACCCTATTAACCGTTGTTCGGTTTTTTTTATCCAACTAATAACTATTAACATTGTTTCGTTTCATTCTACGGATTACCGAGAAAATAATATTGATAAGTATTGAACTGTCGTATATGTTTTAGGTATTTCTATTAGATTAGTTAGGGTTATCGCGGGAAACGGCCTTGGGCGCACAGTTGAAAGAGATACCGAATTCTGTTGTTATTTTTTCTGAGTAATAGAAGACGACTATTGCACCATATATCAGGCCATGCTCTCTCCCAATGTTTTCATACCTACGTCATAATGCTTCGGCTACTTGTTGCGCTAAAAACTAACCTAAAAATAAATTCCGATAAAGGTACAGAAAAACATTCGCACACTTTCCTCGTTCTAATAATAACTCAAAATTAGCGTTTCTAAGTTGCTTTGATGTGTGTAGAAACCGCGGACCCAGTTATCGTGTTGTGTCTATCGTCACGCAGTTCGATAGTTCTTAAGGCATAACAATAAAGTGTTTCCATCCCTTCATTTATTGCGACCATAGCCTTTATGATGATAAAAGCAAGTATGGGAATTGCATGAGAGCGGTAAGGTATCCGACTGGGGCAACACAATCATATATGAATATAAACTTATCGCAGTAAGTCGGTTTTGGTTTATCACGGTTGTGGTGAGCCAGCAAAATTATAATTACTTATTAGCTGCTTAAAAGCTTGTAGGTTGACATGACGTTCTTTTTGGATTACATTATTTAACGCCAAGTACAGTGCAGTACACTTCTTTATATAACTATGTAAATAAATAATATGTGTAATGTCGAAATAACTGCTTTATATCACGCTTTTATTAGCTTCACCTGTATGTTTGTATGTATGTTTGTTTGTAACTGACCCCTTTGGGCTCGATTTAGTCCTACTTTGAACGATCAGATTTAATTCAAACTTTGCACACCTGTCAAAGGTCGATGACAATGCATTAATCCGAAAAAAAAGGTAAAAAAAAATAACTAAAAAATGAAAAATAAATAATAGTTTAAAAAAACTAAAAAAACACGCTTTCATAAAAAATCCAACTAAAAAACAGAAAATAAAATTTAATAAATTTGGACATTTGGACTAACAGTGACGCATCGCATGTTAATATCAGCACCTCCAGATATCAGTATTTTTGTCATTTTTTTGTCACTTTTTACAAAAATATACATTTATTTCTAATTTACACTATTCTTAATCCAAATTTATTAAATTTTATTTTCTGTTTTTTAGTTGGATTTTTTATGCAAGCGTGTTTTTTTAGTTTTTTTAAACTATTATTTATTAGTCAATGGATATGAAAGTGTGTAGAGTAGTTTCTGACAAGAAACCGATTTTTTTAATATTTGCCTGTCTATTTGTTTATTCTGGCTAGTCTCCGAAATGGTTGGACTGTTTTTGACTGGACTTCCACTGGTAGATAGCTGATCTTATAAATAATAACTTAAACTAAGTTAATTTTAGACAAAAAGAAATAAGATTCCGCACAAATTGAATAAAAGTAAAGAAGCAGTGTCCAATACCGCGGGCACCCCACGTGTGCGTTTACAATGCTTTTCCTAAATGCCACATGGACGAAATTGCGAGTAACAGTTAGTGTATATATTCATTTATATAATAAAAAAAAAACAGACAATCAAACGATGCCATCAAATGACACTGTTTCAAAATGATATTATCGTTGAAGTAACCTTTACGGTTATAAATCCACTCGTGGTTTGTTAACGTTGGCACAGACATGCGAATGTCAATATTTGATATTCAAGTGCGCATTGTTTGTACACAATCACGGGTAAACGTTTGCGTGAAGATGAGACAAGCGAAATGTTTGAACTATTGATTGATATTTGCGTTCTTACTTTGTACTATGTTCCAAGTGAAATACGATTTTAATTATTTAGTACTGTCCGCACCACATTTCTATCAAATACAGATACATTTAGTTATAAATGCGTATTACATTATATGTATGCCATTGTGACAACTTAATTATAAATAAATGAAACGTTTAGATTACTATAATAATATCGTTATATTAAACTTTTGACACCATTATGCGCAAGCTCGTACTTACTCGGCTATAGTCAAAACAATCAAAAGATTGACAAGGGCGATACATAGCTTTATTGAAGACTAGCCGACCCGTGCCCACTTCGTTGGGCGGTAATAGGCATTATCAAACTACAACTTTTCTCTAGAACTCAATCATATATATCTCATAATTAAGGCAGCGTCCGTAAGAAACGTTTTTATTCGACCATTTTTCTCCGACTCCCCAGATATTACCCCCTACAACCTCACAAACTTTACCTCTTTATAATATTAGTATAGATTATAGATAATATAATTAGTTAATAGCTTCTGCCCGTGACTTCGCACGCGTGGAATAGTTATTTTGGGCTAAGACGCAGCGGAAGCTCTCAAAAGGAAAAAAAGCCCCGATTTTAAAACATTTTTTATTGTAGCTCCGCTCCTATTGCCCTTAGCGTGATGATATATAGCCTATAGCCTTCCTCGATAAATAAGCTATCTATCACTCACAAATAACGTGGCTTTCTATTGGTAAAAGAATTTTCAAAATCAGTTTAGTAGTTCCTGAGATTACCCCCTACAACGTCACAAACTCACAAACTTTACCTCTTTATAATATTAGTATATAGATTATAGCCCCTGCCGGCGACTTCGTCCGCGTATTAATAGTTCTCTGGGCTAACGCTGACACACAGCAAAATCTCTCAAAAAAAAACATGTCGATTTTGAAACATTTTTCATTTGTGCTCCGCTCCTACTGGCCTTAGCGTTATGATATATAGCCTATAACCATTCTCGATGAATGAACTATATAACACTGAAAGAATTATTCAAATCGGATCAGTAGTTACTGAGATTACCCCTTACAACGCCACAACGCCACAACGTCACAAACTCACAAACTCACAACGTCACAAACTTTACCTCTTTATAATATTAGTATAGACTAGCTGTGGCCGCGATTTCGTCGATCATGGTAGCTTGTGTAAAAAAAAGTCAACATAAGAATAAGAATGTATTAAGTCCATTTACTTGTTCGTCTACTTTTATCTCGTACTAACGCCGCGTCGTCATTAAAACTTCAATAACTTTTGTTAGAGTGGACCGATTTTAATGAAACAAAGATTAAGTTACTCCAGAAGATATGCTTTTCTTACTGAGGTATCTTATTGTGAACCCAATATTTTAGCAGTGATGCGTGTTCATACAAACAGACAGACAGACATTTCTAAAAATGATTGAAATGTTAATTCTATTACTTATTCTTGACACCTGCAACATTTTTTTTCTTGAAAATCGAGAAAGTACAGGCACGTTAAATTTACATTCTTAGTGTATGTATAGATAAAAAGTTATTTAAGTGCATTTTGCGTTCTTTCCGTACAGTGAACGAAAACGTCACGCTCGGTTCGGTGGCGGTGAATCGCGTTTACTCGTCTCGACTCGACATCAAGAGCGCTCTGATCGGTGACGCACTGAATCATGTAGGTATATTTGTTTCCAGTCGCCATCAACCACGCTTTATTTTTGACAAGATGTACATCGTTGCAATAATTATGTCTCTATCATTACCTATATAATAACAATAATAAAATAATATTTTGTATATTATATGTGTACGATATCAAGTGTACATAAGGTGCGAATACTGTCAGTAATTAATACTTTATAATAGTTTTCACTTCTATCTTGTGGTCATACGAATTACTTTTTTTCTTGTTTTAAAATCTTTGTCATATAATTTGGTAAACACGATATTTTGTTGTAAAATTGTCTAAAATATCGTAAAGTGATTCGAACTTCTGCAGTAAAGATTTTTTTTAATATTCACGCTTAAAAAATGGATCAGGAAACAAATATGAATAATGTATTGTACAATTATGTTGTAAATAGCTTTTAAAATACATTATTGGTATATTTGTAAAAATTAAATGTCAATAATTAAGCATGTATATACAATACAACAAGCATACAATTTAATTTAAAAAGAAAAAACAAAAAAGCCGGCAACTCCATACGCAAATATTTTTTTTTTTAAATAGTTGGATCGTAGCTAAATTGACATTGTGTAAAATTCACCCAGTTCAGAAACCTATATTCATTCCCGTAACCAACAGCGTCTAAATATTTTCTGTTATCAGTTATTTACACATATGAGTTATCATGCCGCGGCCGGTACAGATACAACTGTTCATGAGAATCGTTTATATCCTCTAGATATCTATAGATATTTTAAGGCAATTTATTACATAAATATTGATTTCATGCGGATGAAGTTTACTAAAGCAAGTTAGAACGTATAGATATATAAGTTTTTGTCCGGCAGTAGGATAGTCAGACTTGCGACGTAAAAGTATCTTAACCTAATTACACTCGTAAATGGCAACATTTATTTTTATAATTAATAAATTAATTTTAATTTTACGTAAATCGTAACAAAAGGTAACGTATAATTTTGTCATTATTATACGCTAAACTTTACTTGACCAAACAGGGTGTGTTGTAAAGACACACGATAGAAGTTGAAACCTTAATTAATTAAATCATAAAAATACACCAATCTGTATCAGATGAGTCGTCACTCATGTATAATGTACAAGTGATTAAAAACTAATACAAAGAAAAACCAGCGTGACGCGGTGTTTCCAGGCCACCCACCCAAATACTGACCGTGCCCGACGTTGCTTAACACCGGTGAACGAAAGAGCACCGACGTTTTTATCACTCTACCCGACACAGCGTTTAACCCTACCACTTTTCGTCACACAAAAAGGTCGCGGATCAGAATTTCAAAGCCGGAAAGAAGTTTCGATTCAAAATAACATAGTATATATTGAAAATGAAATGGATGGAATAGATCGCTTAGTTTCATGTTGTTTTAGAAGTAAATTAAAAGCAAAGCAATTGAATAACAGCGCGCGGCGGAGTAAAACGGTAGCAGTAGGATCGCAAGTCGCAATCAATCATCGTTGTCCATTGAAACATCAGTTATGTCTGTCGGAGCGAGTCTCGATTGTGTCCCACGGTCCGGTTCACGGTTGACAGCTCCGAGACGTCGTGAAATTGGATTATAAACAAAATAAATACACCTCAATGAAGTGTGTACTAAATACAGTTGAACAGTTATTTTTGTTTTTAATAAGCTTACTAAAATAAGTATTTACTTATTGATCACCATCATCGCAAACTTTAAATAACCGTTTTAACGCAAAATCAAAATTATCAAAAGTTTTCCTCTATGTTTAGCGTGTTTACCATCTTGGATCACTTCGTCAATTAACATCAGACGAAATTGTGTAGCATTAAAAAAAAGATACAGTCAGTATCAAAGTACTTATATCTTCCAAAAATACTTATATACCTTATATATAGATTTGTTTCAAAGCACTTATATACGTTAAAACACTACCACCGGTTCTGTAAACATCCCAGTCATCGTGTCGATCCGCTTTATTAATATTATTTTCCTTGCGTATGTGAACTACAAGTCGCCTCTATATATTACATACTAGCTGATCCGTGCAACTTCGTCTGTACCAAATCGGTTATTAACGGTATTCAATTGTATTTTTAAACGCATATAATATTAAAAAATCTAAAACCCGATTTGACATCTACCGCTGCCAACTGTGAATTCAAACTATCCAGGGACTCACGCAAACATATAACCAGTTGGTATATGAAAAATCTTTTAAAATAAACCTAGAACCCGTTCGTAGCATCACCTACCGAGTCCAAATAAGATAAACACTAACCTACATATATAGCCGATAAATGTCTTCCCATTACCCCTTGGTTTGCTCTTGTGCCGCTCAACTTCGCTCCCGCTCATTATTCGCGTAGAGCCTACTTCAAGACAAAACAATATTCAGAAAACTAATTTTATCAAATATCGAAACAACAACACATGTACTGACTAAACTCTAATTCAGATTCATCTTGTACAATGCAATGTAACTATTATGTTTTATGAAAAAAATCTTATCACCTTTGTTGAGCAAACATTTTTTATACTATTTATATATGCTCACCAATTGTAGCTGTAGAATATAGAATACTAGCGAACAGACTCAGCCTCGCATAGGTGGAATGTTAGCTACATCATAAGTGCATAAACAATTTAGGTCCATTTTTACCCGCTTTGATATCTATTTATAGTTCATAAAAATTATAAAATCTTCACATCAAACTTTTTTGTTGGACGCTTTTTTAAATCATGATATTTTCTAAGATATTTCTTCAAATTATAGGCTGTAAACGGCAATTTCAATCTACATTAAGAGCCCAACGTAACTAAGGTACTTAATTTGATAAGAATTAATAGTATATTAATGCGTAGAATGTCACAAACAATTTTTTTAATAATATTTAACATATAAAAATGGCTACTACGAGTTATTAAATGTGTTTAAAATGTATGTCTATTTTACGATATTTTAAATTATTTCATAAGGTTTTTTTACCAGCATTACCAACGTAAAAGGAAAACTTCATCCCGCGATTTATAATTAAGTAATATAAAAGTTTGAAATATGTAAAACTTAATAACAATTTGAATTACATTACAATTTTAACCTCCGGTTAATCTGTTATTGCATTTATAGAATATTTTATATGTTATTAGTTATATCATAGATAGCTGTTAGAATGTTTTTTTTAATAATTAGGTATATACTTTTTAAATATCAATGTTATTTACAATGTCCAGTAGCTTTTTGATTTAATCATCTATACGTAGATATTCAATTTCAAACAGTGGCTAATTAACTGATAAAGGCGAAAGAATTCAGTTTAAGAGTTCTATGGTAATAAGCAATCGATGTTAACGGAAGATATAACCGTGGTTCGGGCCACTACCTGTGATATACGAAGGTAAAAACCTTTCGGGTACATAACCGAACGGAGGTAGAGAATATCTTGATATGTTTTTTGGAGTTGTTATTTTTCCTATAGTATTTTATTTATATTAAAATTCAGCCGCCTGAGCCCGCTTCGCACGGCTGTCACTAACGAATAAAATGAAACCAAATCTTCTCTTCACTGTACGACCATGTAATTAAATAAAATCTGTCAATCTGAATTTCAATGATGTCAATATTTATGAAGATTTTACTTTTTCTGCCTCAATTACTCATACATTTTATCGTTTGGAGATTTTTTAACTAAACATTTTCACTTATTCGTACGATTTGTGAAACTTTCTTTCAAACAAACCTTAGGTATCGTTATGAATACACACACAAAAAAAAAATTAGTGCGTGTAACCGTCACACGCGATTGAAGTAAAACTTTTTAAATACTTTTGATTTTGTCAATAAATAGTTTATAAACAAATAAATCAACTTTTTTTGAAAAATATATAAAATACTACATTGAATAATAATAAAAATCAATATAATAGAATTAATTATGTACAATTATATGGGCGCGCGACCGCGCTGCCATCTGGTTTCAATGTAAGTAAGTAACAAATTAAATCAAAGCTTCATTATCTGTAATCCCATCAGCTAATTCGGAACTTAAATAACACAGGAAATATTATTAGCAATTCTTTGTTATAAAGTAAATAGAATATATAAAAGTAAGAACATATTACTATGATAAATAACGCATTAAATTAATTATGATTTAATAGAAGTTTTGGTTATGTTTAATTATTATCTAAACAGATGGTACAGAAACGTGAGGCCATATTGCCGTAACGGACTTCCGTTGCATTGTCGTTCAGTTACCTCTTATATATAGTCGCGCCTTAAGAAATTTTACTTCAATTAATTAGCCAAATAGGTGCAGCGATAAGGAAGTGATACGTTTACATACATTCGGCAATTTATATTTATTTATATAAGAAAATGACAACTGAATATCTCCGAGAGATGACAATACTTTGGGGGCTTTATTATGCACATCTACAAATATCTCGTATTTACTTCTTAAAAGGTAGCTTCACCAAAGTATAACGTCGTTTTTTTTTTCGAACTGACTACGCTATTGACCTAGCAAGGTCTTAACAGCTTCACCGGACTACTGTATAACGTCGTGATTTGTTGCATCCAAGGCAACAGCCAAAGTCGAAGTTCGGCTACTTTGGCACCCATGGAATTGAGCTTGTTTGGCACGCCTTAAAATCTCGTCCCATTATTCCGGTGAAGCTGTGGAGGCCCGTCAGGCCAATAGCGTTAGTCAGTTAGAAAAAAAGTGGTGATTTATGGTGGAAAGGAATTTTAGAACGGAGTCAGTAAAACTGGTGTCAAGAAATAACCTCGCATATATATCTAAACATCGCCGCTAGATTTCTGAATTTATCGCGTAACAATACTAGATGCATTAAAAATATTTCTAGTAGACGATTGTAACTTGTAAGAACACAACTAAATAAACATTTACTTAGCCGCGTTCGATAAGAATTGTTACTTGAACCGTAATAATTTGTATACTGACTCAATCGATCTGTTTTATTTGAAATCGAGGCAAATATTATTTCTATTAAAAAGACACAGTCTTATAAAATTAGAAAATATATCAAAAACATGTAAGTTTTTTTGGTAATACTGAGTATTGTCGTAATACATTTAAGTTCTTTTTATTCTCTTTATTTGTATTGAGGGTTTGTTCAAAGAGAACATGCCAGCCTCATCCATATTACAGATAATCACAACTTACAAATATAATAACATCTGACAAAATACTAACAAAAAACTGAATAAAAAAAAACAGAATATTACAATCACTTTCTTGCCCTTATACCGACGTCCACCATATTATACATTGATTTGGCTTCTTCCAATTCTGAGCGTGCCAATATTTCATTACAAACACCTATATTATTACACTTATATCCTTAAATACCTGTCTTCTTTGAGATTCGTCCCGGGCACATTCCATTAGAATATGATACACATATTCTAATTTAAGTTCGGAAACTTTAAAATGAACGTGGTATTAAAAGGAACTAAAAAAGGATTCTTTTGTAAACTCGACGGACAGAAAGTAAATACCTGTCTCTTTGTATTACTCCTATTTAACAGTCCTAAATAAAAGCAGGTTTCTAATAATACACTGACGTAAAAGCATAAAATATAGATCTTTTATTGAAATATAAAAAAAAACAATTCCGCAACTGACTACCTAAATTCATACTTACGAATCCGGCAAACAATATACTATTGTCGTAACAATAGCCCATTATTTGACTATAAACGGCAAATTAGCCACGTACGACACACCATATGCCGGCCATGTGGCGGCGCGTGGCTGACAATTGGTCTAACCTCTTATTCTCCACGATCGTTGCGCATGATGAATCAAGTGACTATGAAGAAAGTTATTTAACTTAGCTGGCTACTTTCGTTTTTGTTAGAACATATCTTTTACTAGCTTCTGTCCGCGACTTCGTCCGCGTGGAATAGGTATTTTGTTTTGCTAACTTAACACGCAACAGAAGCTCTCAAAAGGATAATAGAACCTATTTTGAAACATTCTTCATTTCTGCTCCGCTCCTACTAATATTGGTGATGATATATAGCCTTCCTCGATAAATGAGGATCTATCTCACATTGAAAGAATTTTTCAAATCGGACCAGTAGTTCCTGAGATTACTCTCTAGAACTTCACAAACTTTACCTCTTTATAAAATTATTACTAGCAGACCCGTGCCAACTCCGTTGGGCGGTAATAGGCATTATCAAGCTCTACAACTTTTCTCCAGAACTCAATCATATATCTCTCATCGTTAAGGCAGCGTTCGTAGGAAACGTTTTCGTTCGACCATTTTTTCTCCGACTTACTTTGCATCTCTGACTACCACAAAAAAGTCTTTATATTTTTCGGGATAATATATAGCCTATGACACTTACAAATAACGTGGCTTTCTATTGGTAAAAGAATTTTCGAAATCGTTTAAGTATATCCAGATATTACCCCTACAACCTCGCAAACTTTACCTCTTTATAATATTAGTATAGATTTGACAGATTCTATTATATACTAACTGCGTCCGCGATTTCGTCCGCGTGGGACCTTATGTAAAAAACAGTGATTAATAAAGGCATCTGAAAGTATTAAGTCCATTTACTTATCTACTTTTGCCTCGTACTTACGCTGAGTCGTCATTAAAATTACAATAACTTAATTAAAACAAAGATTAAGTTATTCTCGAAGATATGCTTTATGCTTTGCTTGGTGAGGTTTAATAGTGTACCCAGTACTTTAGCGTGCTCATACAAACAGACAGAAATACATTTCTAAACACGACTGAAATGTATTTTATTACTTATTACTAGACACCTGCAACAATTTTTAATAGAAAAAGTGCAGACACGTTAGATTTAAATTCTTATTATATGTATAGATAATATACTAATAATGGTACAAGACTTATATACGTTAATTCTTATATATTATATAGGTTAAAGTCTTTTTTCCGTCTTGTACGTCTGTCTGTTAGTATGATTTTAAGCCTAGAATCATTGAGCCGATTTATGAAATCCTTTTTGAAGTAAAACTTCTTATGATAGGGCTTTAAAATTCTCATCCGTAATATTTTTGTGTAACGAAAAATGGTGGGGTTAAAACTGTGTCGGGTAGAGTGAGAGTAGTGTCTCGCTTGCTTTCGCGTATTGGACAACATTGACACATACGCTCTTCTCGCTTTCTTTTTTGAAAATTCCACTGCTACCGCCTCTGTACTATACACATTTTTTTAAATTATTGCTGTATTCTCTGTTCAGGTTTTAGTGTACGTTTCGTTATATTATGTTATATAAGGAATAAGCTATGAGGATAGAAGTAAACTAGGTCGACAAGAAATTATATAAATTGTTTATAGCTCTTAACTGACGTAATTCAATCGACATTGGCTTACAGTCAAAATATCTACAAAAATGAGAAGTGTCATAAATCTATATTTATTGTTTTGTGTTTTCACACCTATCGGCAGTCCTTATAATTGCTTCGACTTTTAGTTATTAGTTATAAATACACAATTGAAAAAGTAATTTATTAATATAAACACAATACAAAATTCATTGCTCCCCAAGTCCGATTTTCGACTTTTTTTTGGAAATACCTTTATTTGTTATCAAAGGAAACCATAACATTTTTTATAAATTTGAATGTATATAATTTCATATTATATAATTGATTAAATGTGTTATCCACCTCGTGCCTAATTGCAACGGTTTATGGACAGACTAATGGCATCCCAAACCGAACCCATTAGATTTCCAAGCATCGACAGCACAGTTTCACAACAAACTGGTTGCGGTACATTCTAGCGGCTATAAATTGACAAGTATTTGTAAATTGTCCTCCACACATCGATCTGTGCCTAAGTGCCACGGTATACATACATGAGACCGAACATCTGTGCAGAAGAATCGTGTAACTATCAATTTCAAGTTTTAGTTTATTAGGTAGTAATTAGGTGTGTCCATAGCTTTCGAACTTGTTAATGTGATAATTAATGGATTTAGAATGGTATACAATTTATGGGAGTAATGAGTTCAAAGTCACAAGTTCCTTCATGAAATCAACTTTGAAGTCAATGTATAAATTTTTTAAAATTATTATTTGTATAGTGGAATACGCTTTCCACGTCTCTCTTTATAGCAAGAAGTGACGTATCCGCTTAGTCAACGTAAAAGTCTTTTGTAAGTTTTAGAAAAAAATATCTTACAATAATTATTCTGTTTTCGAATTTTAGAGAAAATTGACGAGTAACCTGGATATAGTAACTTGTTTTAGAGTGTGAATTAGGTTCGATATATCTAGGAAACTTCCAATGCACTGAGACATTTTTGGACGAACAAATTGCACTAAATCTACCGGTATATGTTTAATTTGCGATATTTCCACTCACCGTGGACTAAGTATATTGTAATTATAACTTGGGATATTATTTTTTTTGTGTAGATAAGATTTTCCATTATGTGAAATGTGAGTATTAAAAATTGTAATTATGTAAGTTATACGATTCGGTCGTTGTGGTGCGGTGGTCAGTGGACCGGTTGGTTGTGTACCGGGGCAGGATTCCGGCGGGTCGTTAACGAGCTGCGCACACGCGTCCACCACGGACCACTTCGGAGAAATTACACGATCTCGCGCCGGACGCGTTTCAAACGTTATCAGCCCGTTCCGACCTTCATAAGTATTCATATTATTAAAATTTCCAAAAAAAGTTACCATCAAGGTGTGATTAATTGATTTTCGTATATAATTACATAAGTTTTTTTAAAAACTTATAATGATGTCATAGACATCCAATGTAGAGTTTGACATTTTTTTAATTTATGTCTGTCTGGTTGCTTGTGTATCCGGCTTTAATTCAACGAAGGCGTGGTCAATTTTAGTTAAATTAAGAATACACGAATCACGCAGATGACAAGTTAAGCTCGAAATATTATATTGAAGAAAAGTAAATATATAGTTTTATTATTTCAATACAAAAATAAATATATATAAGTGAAAAAGTAAATAAGAAATACAAGATTTTTAAAAACAAAAGCAAAGTTATTAGGTTAAATCATTAAATAGTATAAAACAAAGTCCCCTACCGCGTCTGTCAGTCTGTCTGTTCGGGATAAACTCAAAAACTACTCAACGGATCTTCATGCGGTTTTCACCAGTGGATAAAGTAATTCATGAGAAACATTTTGGTATATAATTTGTCAAGGTTTTTTTTATTATCAGAGCGGTACATCGTCCGCCGGGCCCGCTAGTAGATTCTAAAATTTGGCCGATTTCCAATAGGGCAGACTTCTACTAACAAAATTTCTATCATTCTAAATAACTATACGTTTTAAATGCGTATTCTTATAGCCTAGCCTACATAGCATAGACCATTCATAAAATGACGATTTAAGTCAGTGCAATTTAAACTAGGGTTCATTTTCACGAAGAATTTGTGGAATAATAACAAGAAGCTGATAACATATAAATTGATAAGCGTGTTACTATTATTACGTAATGAAGTCTGTCAACGTCTCAATGTTGGGCAAATGTGTTTTTAATTAGGAAAAAGTATCCGTATAACATAATATGCAATTGGACTAATGCCGCTAAATCTAACTTCTGTATTTTACCCTTCAATGAAAACAGAGTTAGAACATTTCTTAAGCGTAGCACTTTTATATATTAAAAAAACCTTGAAGTTAGACATATGCTGACGCTGACTTTTTTGTAGGCATTATCAAGCTCTACAACTTTTCTCTAGAACTCAATCATATATCTCTCATCGTTAAGCAACGTTCGTGAGAAACGTTTTCGTTCGACCGTTTTTTCTCCGACTTACTTTACAAATCCGACTACCACAAAAAAGTCTTTTCATTTTTCCAGTTAATATATGACCTATGACACTCACAAATAACGTGGCTTTCTATTGTTAAAGAATTTACAAAATCGGTTTAGTAGATCCAGAGATTACCCCCTACAACGTCACAAACTCACAAACTTTAACTCTTTATAATATTATATACTAGCGGGCCCGGCAGACGTTGTCCCGCCCTGATTATAAAGAAATCCTTGACAAATTATATACTAAAACGTTCCACATTGATCACTCTATCCACCGGTGAAAACCGCATGACAATCCGTTCGGTAGTTTTTGAGTTTATCGCGAACAGACAGACAGACAGACGCGGTAAGGGACTTTGTTTTATACTATGTAATAATAATATATATTAGTATAGATGAATTAACAAATAGAAATGCAGTTAACCTGGTCCTCACAACTATGTATAACTAAAGTATCCCAATACAGAAGAGCGAGTACCTACTACCGCATTATCTATATCTATACTAATATTATAAAGAGGTAAAATTTGTGAGTTTGTGACGTTGTGGCGTTGTAAGGGGTAATCTCAGGAACTACTGGTCCGATTTGAATAATTCTTTCAGTGTTATATAGCTCATTCATCGAGAACGGTTATAGGTTATATATCATCACGCTAAGGCCAGTAGGAGCGGAGCACAGTTGAAAAATGTTTCAAAATCGACATGTTTTTTTTTTGAGAGATTCTGCTGTGTGTCAGCGTTAGCCCAGAGAACTATTACTACGCGGACGAAGTCGCCGGCAGGGGCTATAATCTATACACTAATATTATAAAAAAGTAAAGTTTGTGAGTTTGTGACGTTGTAGGGGGTAATCTCAGGAACTACTCAACTGATTTTGAAAATTATTTTACCAATAGAAAGCCACGTTATTTGTGAGTGTTATAAGCTATATATCATCACGCTATGACCAATAGAAGCGGAGCAACAATGAAAAATGTTTTAAAATCGGGGTATTTTTTCCTTTTGAGAGCTTCCGCTGCGTCTTAGCCCAAAATAACTATTCCACGCGTGCAAAGTCGCGGGCAGAAGCTATTAACTAATTATATTATCTATAATCTATACTTCTATACTAATATTATAAAGAGGTAAAGTTTGTGAGGTTGTAGGGGGTAATATCTGGGGAGTCGGAGAAAAATGGTCGAACGAAAAGGTTTCTTACGAACGCTGCCTTAATTATGAGATATATATGATTGAGTTCTAGAGAAAAGTTGTAGCTTGATAATGCCTATTACCGCCCAACGAAGTGGGCACGGGTCGGCTAGTCGCAGATATAGATGAGGCCGTGGTGCTTTCTTACGTTATTTACCTAGTGCGGATATTTATATGCTTACTACCACAATAATACCTCGATCGTGTATCGTATCGTAATAATACACAACGTATTAGGGCTTTTAAACTTAGATTTTACATCTACAGTGCTAAATTTGTCCACTACGCGATCACAAGAGAAGTTTGTGCAAATGATTAGGTTTTTTAATATTTGTTAGTCAATTGTCAATGCGACAATCTATATCATCATCATGAGCCTGTAAGAGATTCACTGCAAGGCCATAGGCCTCTTCCCGAAGCAAGGTATGGGCGTAATCACCACGCCAGTCCACGACGTATTGGTGATTTCAAACTCTGAGAAATCCACAGTTTTATTATTCCCCGCGTATAGTAGTACTATAAGAACAATTCTCAGGTTCAGGTTTCCTCGCGATGTTTTCCTTCACCGTCAGCCGATAGTGTTACAGTGTGTAAAGGACAAATAAATCTCAATTTTAGATATCTATAATATTATTTTAACTTTTTTATACTATAAAATCATGTGCACTTATCGTCGGGAAGAAATATAAGAGAAATAATAGAAACTCAGAATTGAACTTTACGAAACCTTGAACTGTATATTTATTAGGCTGGTCGTTAAAAATTAATTTTTTTGCGACGCCCCCTGCAAAGCTTCCTTTTGATGAAAAAACACTGGGAATTTTTTTTTTTTTTTTTTTAATTCAAAAGAACACGTGCCTCTAGACGATCTAAGTTAATTTTTGGGTATAATCATTTTTTCTCTGAAAGTATCTTATTAAATTTGAAATAAATATTATTTTAGATTTGAAAATAGTTAACAATGAAACTCTTTCATTTTTGGCCTTTTTATACTTCTGTGAGCAGTCACGTATGAATTATTTTCATAAAAAGATCTTAAAAAAATATCAAAATTTTTGAATTTAGATTTTTGTTTATTGTTAATTTGATCAAATATTGTTATTTTTATTAATTTGAGTTCTATAATTTTTTATATTTCGAATAAAATTGTATTTTTCCTGAAAAATTCCCAAAAAAAATGATTATACCCAAAAATTAACTTAGATCTCTAGAGGCACGTGTTCTTTTGAATTAAAAAAAAAAAAAAAATTTCCCAGTGTTTTTTCATCAAAAGGAAGCTTTTCAGGGGGCGTCGCAAAAAAATTAATTTTTAACGACCAGCCTAATATTTATATATAAAACATTGGTTGGTTGAACATGACGTTAAGAAAACTCAAGTTTGCTCCTTTGTAGGCAAACAGATTATCATATTTCATCTCTTCTAACTCTTCAGAACTTGTCACTTCCTATACACAACAGCCTCAATGTCCTAGGTATGAAGAGGTAAATCCTTTAGCTGCGTAGATATATTGCCTCACTAAGCATGTTGTCATACTATCCGTGTCATAGCGAGTATTCTGTAGAGTTTTTACTCCACTTCTGTCCTTAGGTGTACAAGTTGTTAATTCTTTTATGCTCTCATATTTTCAATAATTCACTGCTACATGCTCTCACATCCTATCTTACTCATGTCTGCAGTAAGTGTACCTCTCATTCCTATGCACGTTCTACATAGTAACAAATTTTTGGCCGCTGCATTGTTCCACATAAATTGAACCTCGCAGCTACAAATAGAGTCATTAATCAATTGACGATAATAGAAGATGGATATTCCATTTAACCATACAATTAAATAAATTATTAATGCGAGAATCACTTTGTTCCTTTTTTACGCTTTCACTACTAACAACTCAACCGATTATCATGAATCATAGGGTATCTATCTTTAATCTAGAAAAAATGTAGTATTCCTGAGAGATCTAATCAACTTGAGCGAAAACGCGAGGAAAAGCTGGTTGGTCTTCAATAAGAAGGTTTACGCAGGCCGGCATGGCAACTTCGATTGTTAATAGATTCTTGCTTTGTTAATTGTCACTTTGCCGTGCTATAATGAAAATGTTTTGAAGGTAATATACTTGATCACCTAATATTATATAAGAGACGTGGTTCAATTAGTTCATCGCTACGAGCACCAAACGAAACAGAAGCAGTTGTTGTTGGTGAAATAGATGTCTAAAACTAATGGTCTTAAATGCTCAACCCCGTGGACGACTGTAAAAATAATGATGCTATTGGAGGTGGTGAGATATGATTCTGTGTAACTACTAACAGTGCATCGAAAGAGACTTCCCATCATCTCAGGAATGATTTTAGACCAGTTATCGATATAATTTGCGAAGAGACAATAGCCTTATCTTTAATTAGGCATTGGACTGGAATCCTCAAGGCAGGCAGAAACGTGGTCGACCGAGACAAACCTGGCGAAGATCTGTGCTTGCAGAGTGTACGAAAATCGGGCTTACTTGGAGTGGGGCAAAGGGTCAAGCCATCGACAGATCGAGATAGAGAAGCATTGTGTCTGCTCTCTACCCCGAGAGTTTGGGGACATAGGATCACAAGACAGAGAGAGGGAACGAATTAATTAAATGGAACGTCTGTGAAGAATCATAATTCTAGACGCACCGAATTAAGGAGCACGTTGTCAGGTAGATTTAAGAATATTATAAAATAAAATAATTTATTGGTATACATAGATGCTAAAAAAAACAATATATACATTAAAATACTAGTTGCACCCGCGGCTCCGCTAGCTTTTGTTATTATTTGGTGTAATTACTAGAGGAAAGTATCCCTAATATGGAATACCAGCATTTCTCTCAAACGGAAAATCACACAGGAAATAAATTATGATTGTCTCTATCTATCCATCCCCAATTGCGCGTACAAGTTGTAGCATGTCAGTCGAGTGAACCCTTTCGTCGTATATGACGATGTTTTTTTTGTCGCTACCGCATAATTTTCTAAGGTATATAAAAAATACATATTTTTCGTACAAAAAGTGCACATAGTATTGTTTTTTATAGCTTCTAAAGATCGTTTAGATGTTCTTTTGTAGGTTTTAGTGGTATTTGATTGTATTACTTTTTTAAATATAAAAATATTAATGTAATGTCTTGAAGTCGTTGGGAAATCCAAATATGGACGGATCACAGTATCCAACTATTCTATAATTGGCTCTCATATGTATCAGCTGACTTGATGATTTCGTTAATTATACATTTTTCATGTTTTATCAGAATGGCGGGTATCAACTTAAGGACTAAGCGAAAAAAATGGACTTCAGAGAATATGACGGGAGCTATAAAATTAGTAGGATCGAAAAAATGGGTTATTAAAGAGCTGCAAAACACTTTGATGTGTCAAGATCTACCTTGTTTCGATTATGTCACAAAGACGAATGATCCCCAGAAGAAATGTATTGCCTGTGGTATATTGGTTTCGAATAATACTCATGGGGAAACATGAATCAGATTCCTCATGTTGGTCCTGGGCACATAAAAATTGCGCTGGGCCAGAGTCTGATACCTGGATTTGTGACTTTTGCAAACAATTTGTGTTCCTTTCTATGTTATACCGAAGTTTTAAAAGAGTCTCATGTAAGTTAAGGTTAATTTTCAATAGTATTTATAATATTCCATATTTATGTATAAGTACCTTCATCATTAATTTAGTTTTTAATTTTTTTTTTACTTGTAATTAAAATAATCAACAATTGTTACAAAATAAAGTGCAAATACATGATTGTTAATAATTACTACAAAAACTTCTTTATTTATAACATTTGTGCAAATTATGCGTAAAAAACAATACGGTATTCCATATTTGGTCACTTTCCTCTATTCGTTGTAATAAATGTCTGAGTTATAACATCCTTGTTATAATTTGTAAATATTCTTTTTATGACAGTTGGTTAAATGATAAATAAATTAATGATCAATAATAGCTCCAACTAGTAGCAAGTCTCCATGAAAAAAAAAACATTTAGATGAGCCGATTTCCATTGTGATCGATCAAATGGATTGGACTGTATCGATTTCATACCATTATATTACATGTATATTTTACTCGTATATAAAAAAAAGTATGTGTGTGTACTTATGTACACGTGTTAGAAGTTATACTTTTTTGGTGTAATAAGAATAAAATCTTTTATTTTTTTTTATCTTTCGCCTTATTCTAAGTTTCTAGAAAAAACGACACTAACAATAGAAAAAAGGTATTTAATACATTGAAAATTTTAATACAAAGAAATACAACCAACAAATACAAAGAAACAAAATGTTGACTATAGCTAACTTCAGGGTGTCGGTTTTTCGTGACGGTGTGCGCGCGCATCGTAATAACTTCAGGGTGTTGGTTTTTCGTGACGGTGTGCGCGCGCATCGTAATAACTTCAGGGTGTTGGTTTTTCGTGACGGTGTGCGCGCGCATCGTAATAACTTCAGGGTGTTGGTTTTTCGTGACGGTGTAAACGTCGTAAAAATTTACTCTTCATCATTTTTCATAGTATGACTTCAAAAATGTATGTAGAATTTACTTCCACTAAGTTTATTGTAAGTTTTTCCCCGCAGAACGGATTTCAGTACCTAATGGTGGTTTTGTATTTTTTTTTAAGTCTCAGCGAATAAACTCTTAAATTGAATAAATATATTTTAAAATTTAATTAGAATGATGAATGTTATTCACTCTATTTTTATATATTTCAATACAGAATATATTTAACTCATCTGTAGACGAAAGTTATTCATAAATCACGTCATAGAATATTTTATGATTGTACGTCCCCTTCCATATCGCGCTATTTAGTATGTAAATATTTCCATAGTAATTGTAATATAAAGACGTCCTTATTATGTGGACTGATCGTACATTTTAGAGGACTAGGATTCGAGGAAAGTCTAAACGATAAAACAGAAACGTACTAAAATAACATATTTAAAATTAATGACGAACGGCCAAACCTTTAACGTAAGTGAATAGATATACAGTAATATAACAAACAGTACCCAGCTTTTGATTTCGCACGTTGGGAAGAAGAGCGAGACGTGCACGAAGATCGGCTTGCGTCGGTTTTGTAAAGCGTTCTCTCTATCGCACAAATGATCGCGATAGATAAAGGTAATGCTATACGAAACAAAACTTAGCCGACTATCTCGGTTTTGTCTCCGAGGTGACAGATCAATAGCCGAGTGCTATACTATTTTAGCTACATTTATTGTTTCTTCTATTAGAGAAAGCCGAAGTTAAATATCTAAATCATATGTATATAGAATCGGTTCGATGCAAGTTTCGATTATAGAAGTTTTACCACCACATTCATTTCTGACGCAAAGGAACAGTGTTACTGGTGTTTTGTTCTGGCTTAACGTTTATGATTGGCTACACAAACCAGCACACGTGACCAACTTATCTCTTAAGAGCAGAAACTTATTATATTTGATATCAGATTTTCGGTATTTTTGTGATTGATTATTCATAGCCATAATCTGCAGTTACCGCTTAACGTCAAGTTCAAATCATTGCAAAGATCTTGTAACGTATAAGACAATAGCGAGACTCCGTAATAATATTGTCGAATAACTTTTTTAAAGCGAGACTTCTTATGGGAGGGCTTTGAAATTCTGATCCGCAACCGTTTTGTGTGAAGAAAAGTGGTGGGAGTAAACACTGTGTCGGGTAGAGTGGTAGCATTGGCTGACTTTCATTCGAGTATTGGCGAACAATGTGACATACGCACTTCTCGATTTCATTTTGAAGGTTTCACTTCTACCACACGTGAACTACACAAAACTTTATTTGCTGCGCTTAATTTTTAATCAGTGATATCTTTTAGGGTATTCATTGTAATTATATGCTTTAAATGGTAACTTTGATCTATATTCAATGCTCAATATGACTAAAGTATTCAATTGGATAAGGATTAATACTATTACATAGTATAAATAGCGGGGTGGTAGGGTGTCTGTACCCGACTGGATCGCGACCACCGTACACCAGGTGGAACACCCGCCATAGTGGCACGTTTGGGCGTGTCGCGTTCCGGGATCAGCCGGTGTATATCCAGCAACCGGGGGGGGGGACTGTCCCTGACTGGGTCGCTTTCAGGCCGGCATGACAGCGGCGACCGGCGATGGATAGTATGTCTTTCGGCGGTCGCCATTGTTTTTCAGATTGTACTGTGCTTACCATCAGGCATAGTACAGTCACTTTGCCGAGCTACAATAAAAAAAAATAAAAAATAAAACAAAGTCCCCTACCGCGTCTGTCGGTCTGTCTGTTCGCGATAAACTCAAAAACTACTGAACGGATTTTAAAGCGGTTTTCACCAGCGGATAAAGTTATTTATGAGGAACATTTTGGTATATAATTTATCAATATTTTTTTTATAATCAGGGCGGGACAACGTCTGCGGGTCCCGCTAGTATTCGCTAAAATAGAGTTGTATGTAATCAATAACTATTTAAATATATAAAAGATCAAAATGATTATTGGGAGTTACTCTTAATAGATAACCATATACGATTACGATCTTTTTGGTAGATATTTTTAAAACATATAATTCCGTAGTACATTATTTTTATGTATCTCATAAGGTAAAGTCAACGTTATCCCTCTTAAATGACCTCAAACTCTTCTCTTCTTCTTAAGACATCATTAGGATACATTGATTTATCTTCTACTTTATATAAATATGATATACATGTGTAATACATATAAACCTTCCGATAGAAATCCTCTATTCGATAGTGAAAACTGCATCAAAATACATTCTGCAGTTTAGAAAAAATAAAGTAACACACAAACGTAGGTATATGAAAGGCGTCTTCGTGTTATATTTTGTTAGACAGATAGATTTTTTTTTTTACATTCTACTAGTTGCAGGACATTCTATTTAAAGTTGATAATGGTTTCTTTTTTATTTATATATTAAAGCATTGTTAAAGATGAGTTTTACGCTAGCCTTATACTGTAACGATTTAGGTTCACCAGTTTTAGTTTCTATTCTTCAAAACAAGACGCGATTAAGTTATTACAGCTAAAATGCTATCTTCTAAACTTTAATTAGAAACAGTCCTGCGTATGTGCGTTGCATTAGTCTTAGATATTAATTATAAATCATTATAACCAACGAGGATGAATATTGCCATACTTAATAGGTATATAACATAAATTAACTCTAAACCAATTGATAGTAAGTTAACAATACAATGACAATTGGTCCCTACACTTTATAATCTATTCTTTTATAACACACAGATATGTATTTCATATTCTGTAACGTCTTCGTCGCACTAATTACTGCATTCAGAATCATTTGTCTATCTATATCATAATATCAATTCATTACTGAAACGAAGTATCCTCCGCCTACCTTAAAATGACCATCAACTTCCAATATATAAAAAAGTACAAAAAAACATGAATACGCATTCACGTCAAACATTGTACAGATTAAAATGAATAAACTCATAAATAATAAAGCATAATCTGTTCCCACGTCACCTCGTGTGACGTCTCAATAATATTATATTCAATAACAATTCTGACCCCTTGACGACAGAACAGAACCGAATCAAAAGGAATAAAACTTAACCCTCTCACGCTCTCGACTCACACGAATGCGGTTGATAACCTCATTCGAATATCGAATGCTCCAACATACACGCATACAGGTACATCTGTATGAGTTATCGTCCGAACCAATTTCGCTTCGCCTCGCACACAAGCACTGCGAGTGTACGTGTGCGTGCGGGCTTCGAATTTCAAATTCAAACACACTCTAGGAACGGAGGCGGCATTAGCTTGGAGTTTGACACTTGCGCAGTGCTGAGTATTATTTTTAGAGCTGATGCGTTGTTTTTGCCGCCAAGGTATTCGCGGGTTACGCGGCATACGCAAAAATGTGGCTTTAACAGGCATCCGAGTATTCGTGCAGTTAATGAGTGCACGGAAAAGGCATCGCATATGGTGATGTCAGTTTTTTTATCAAATAGAAGACCTTTGCTATGCAATTACAGGACGTTTAGTGATACTCTTAATGACATACATTTTTTTTATTGATAATTATCAAATTTGTTTCACGTTAAATATCGGTCATAACTGTAATTCGTTTGATTACGAGCTATATGAGTTACAATGTTGTGGATAGTTCATTCAATAAAGAAGTTTTACTTTGTCTCTTTGTACACTAATTAACTATCATACCGCTGTTATATAAAAATGGTGGAATGAAAAATATTTCTTTATTGAGGTCTTATATTCTTCATACAATTTTAATCAACTTTTTTTACTACCCAAACGAAGGGTTATAGTTTTCGAGCGTATATATTATGTTTAATTTTTTAACTGTGAAGTGACAGTTAAGTACGACGTTTTAGAATTAGGAAAGAGAGGAGCTTTAAAAAAGTGTTAAACTTAACTAACTAAAGTGTTAACTTAACCTGCTCATTGAATGGTATAATTAATAAAAGTGTTTTGTTTGCACGCGGATTTTTTTGTTTTTATTTATTATCAGTTCTATTTAATATACGCAGAACGAAGGATATATTACATTAAAAAATCTATTATACCTACACACATGTTATTTACTTGGCAGAAGTAATGTCAATTAATTAATATTTCATCTGTCACCATTTCATCATTCGATCGCAAGGATATTTCTTTTTATAGGTGAACTGTGTTATTTACTGGGGGTAGGTACTAGACATAGTCTATCTTTACCTAAGAGGTACCTATTGATCTCGAGTTAAAATATGTAACTCACTCCATACCTTATATTAGTTTTCGATCGATTCTCGGTTTATTGAGCAAACTTTAAATTTTGCTGAGCTGTCCGCATCTAAAATGAGTATCCGTGGTAATAACGTCTATATTAATAATAGCTGACCCCGTCGCGCGTTGCTGTGGCTCAGTTATTATATCATTACATATTGATAAGAATTCATGATTGTTGTTGATAATATGACCAATAAACATCACTTAACGGTTTAAATTATTTTTTCATATAAAAAAACTACTTTTTGTGACTTAAATATAAAAGTTAGAAATGAGCTGTCGTTGACTTTTTGTAGGCATTATCAAGCTCTACAACTTTTCTTCAGAACTCAATAATATAACTCACATCGTTAAGACAGCGTTCGAAAGAAACGTTTTCGTTCGACTTTTTTTTCTCAGACTTACTTTGCAAATCTGACTAGCACAAAAAAGTCTTTTCATTTTTCGAGTTAATATATAGCCTATGACATTTACAAATAACGTGGCTTTCTATTGGTAAAAGAATTTTTTAAATCGGTTTAGTAGATCCAAATATTACCCCCTACAACGTCACAAACTCACAAACTTTAACTCTTTATAATATTAGTATAGATATAGATTATGGATGAATTATTATGTTATGTTATATTGAAATAATAATATTTTTTATAAACTGTTGCCATTTATACTGCCATTTTGTATCATATTGCAGTATATAAACACTGACGCGATAAAAGCAGCGAGGCGTTCATATATGCCGATTTTCGTCAGTTACCCTTTGACAAATTCTGTCCAATACGCTGTATAACAGTATCTTCAGTGACAGAAACAAGTCTATATGTCCTTCTAAAATAACGCACAACGTTTGACCTTAAACAAATACAATATATATTATTTAAAGTATTGCGTAAGCGTAACCTTAACTACAAGCAACATGAAATATACCGTGGTCCGTATTACTTATACATGTACATGAACCAGCAACTTACATTAAAAATATTTAAAAATGAATTACGACATTTCAAAATGAAACTCTTTGGATTGAGAATGCAGTTCGTTTCATTTATTTGTAACTTGTTTTTACAATCTGGCTCCATTTTAAATATTGTGTGTCTACTTGACCGTGGATTTCATTCGTGAAGATGTTCATAGATTCACTACGATTTTAAGTATAGTTTGACGACTCAGCAGAGTTTCGTTTGCTTTCAAACTGCTTTTGGCAATGAATCTCCATGCGAATCGACCGTTTATTGTTGGTTTTGCAGAATTCCAACGCGGTCGTGTTAATATCAGTGAGTCGTTCGTCTACCGCTATTAACAACGAAAACCTTGACGCTGTACACCGTATGACCACACGAACAACACAAACACACGAACATGTGATCTACGATGATATTTGACAATCCTTGGGTACAGGCATGAGTCAGATATAATCAGTCCTACAAATACATTTGAATGTGAAAATATTGTTCCCGGTGGATCACTCACAATTTAACTGAGGCTGAAAAATCGGATCGCGTCATTTGGTTCACTACCTTACTTACCAGACTCAGGTGACGAATATAGATATATACTCGCGGTACTACATCAAAGTACCAGTAGTCCGGTGAAGCTGTTAAGACCTTGCTTGGTCAATAGCGTAGTTAGTTCGAAAAAAAAAAAAAAATCAAAGTACCAATCGGCTATTTGGATCTTTCCAGGTGAAACTAGGCAAAGTGGCGAACGTGCGATCTTAATAAAACAGGACACATAGCTATTGCCTCTTTAGAGGATCGTCGTACAGTTTATAGCGATTTGTACACGACCATTTGTTCGTCGGAAGTTATTGAGGAACCCCGTAAAAACAACCAAAAATGCAGTATCACCTTACACCATGGTAATGAAAACTATCTACTAACATGGCAAGCGTCGCATGAAATTCAGTAAATAGATCAATTGAATAAACTGGTTACATCATGTGACCTCTGAGCTAGTGCGGAAACATTTGAAAATGATATCTAATTCCATAGCTTTTCCATGAATTATATTGTATCGTATTCTATACAAACAGTATTGGGTTACATTATTAAGGGCATGTGTAATATTAATTTGAAATTATCATGTAAATGCGTCCGTGTATTTAAAATTTCGTCTATACATTAATGTACAGCAAGCAGGCTTTGTCTGAAAACCAGCGCTGCAACGTTTACACATGGAAGCCTGCAGCTTGTGCTGAGACAAAGACCTATTCACCCCATGCAACACTTGTCTCTCTTGATTTTTTTATGTATATACTTGTATGTGTTGTATTTATTGAATAAATATATCTTTCTTTCTTTCTTTCTAATGCCAGCTCTCACATTACCGGACAGACAACCGAATTTTTGAAAGGGAAAATCGTAGAGATCCTGCATATAGTTCCGACTTGGCACTAAGCAAATTTTTCTGTTTCAAAAAATCAAAAATTATTTACAGCGTCAATGATTTTGAATATCACTACTCAGTAGACGCTCTTGAAATATACAAAAAACATGTTTCCGAGGTCACCATGGAGGAGCGATATAAATATTTTAGAGTCGGTTTATTTATTCATATGCATTGAGGACGAGGGAGGATATTTTGAGAAACAATACATTTATTTTTGACCACTCATAGTATTTTTCGCATTCATTCCGGAAACTTTTAGTGTAGGTACCTCACGTATGCTATAATTTGTAACGCGTACATTTTTATGTATGCATACTTGTATATTTGCTCGATCTAAATTATATCCAACAAACACAGTTTTCTGTCGCGTTTATACCCATATAATTTCCCCATGCATGTCTCTTTCTACTAGCAAACACATTACGGGTGTCTTCGTTTGTAAGTGTAAGCGTCAAGACAAGAGGATGACTTTCATAACACAAACAGAAACGCTAGCTTCTAGTGATGGTTCCTTAGTGAGCCTATTTCGGTTTATTGGTACATCAAAATTATATCATACTAGTGGGCCCGGGGGATGGTATACCGCCCTGATATTTAATAAAACCTTGAAAAATTATATACCTAAACCTTCCTCATGAATCACATTATCTACTGGTGAAAATGGCATACAAATCCGGTCAGTAGCTTTCGAGTTTATCGCAAACAGACAGACAGACGTGACAGAAGACATTGTTTTATATGTAGTGATACATATACTAAAAGAGATATTCATCTAGAAGTTAATTATTGATTATTTATTGGTACGATTGGATGTAAAATCGTTTTTATTTGTCGTTACGCTCATACTTGTATCAATGCCATATATCGGCTCTTTCTGCATACTACATTGTTAGTTATGGGTAGATACACTTACGTACATAAATGTTTTATATATTTTATCCATTCTATAATACTTGATAATAATTATTATATAATAATTGATAATAATAGTTATATAATAAAGTAGTAAACACGCGTATGGTAATTGATGTTGAACTTGCGATTGACCTATAACTGCTATACAAATTCTATAGAAAAGGAAGGATTGCCTGAGACCTTTCATCTAAGATTTCTATTCCAGAAGACTGGGTTGGAACGCCTAGTTTGTTAGTGCCTGAAATCAAGCACACTCTTTTGACCGTATCGACTGACAGATTAGAGCCGAGTATTGTCACTTTTCTGCAGAAATAGATGTGGCGGTGGTACCTTACATAGTTTAATATTGCACAAGTTCTACGCCTCGAAACGTTTTATTTTAAAATATGTCATACTAGCTGATACCGCGACTTCGTCCCTAGTTGTGTACCAACCAAACGATCAAATCTTCTCTTTGTAGTACGATCATCTAAAGAAACGTCGATTTGTCAATATATTTTTGATGATCTCCCTATTGTCTTCTGTCTCACTCACTTAATTCTTTATATATATATATTTTATACAGAGTGTTTGTAACTCATATTTTTCACTTTTCTGTATGATTTTGAAACATTTTCTTCATTCAATAAAAAAGGAACTAGCCTAAGAGTAGCAGCTGTTTTGAAATGATGCGCGATTCGGTAATTGATTTTTATTTATACTAGCGGGTCCGGCAAACGTTGTCCCGCCCTCATTATAAAAAAAACCTTGACAAATTAAATACCAAAACGTTCCCCATGAATCACTTTATCGACTGGTGTTAACCGCTTGAAAATCCGTTCAGTAGTTTTTGAGTTTATCGCGAACAGACAGACAGACAGACGCGGTAGGGGACTTTGTTTTATACTATGTAATGATATATTTCATACAAGTTCCTGCAAATAATTCCTAGATGAAGTTCTCGGTTCACGGTATTCGATTAAAATGAGAGAGGTCACGTTTCGTCCTCTCTTGGGGTGTGGAATGAAGTTGATTTAAGTTGAGAGCAAAAGGGTTTCGCGCAGAGAATAGTAGTCGGCTGTGGCATAGACTCAATTTAATTTCATATGAAAGTTCACTTCGGTTCAGTCTAAATTATTCTTAATTAGTAATCAAAAAATGTTATACAAAGACTACGAAAGAAAATATTTAAGACATTAAGATTACTAGGTAATTTAATTTTTGGTATCACGGAATCAAAATTACTTTTTTTTAACTTTTATGAGTATACTAGCTACTACTCGTGGCTTTGACATCGTTTAAGAGAACGCATGATAGCGCATGCGTACCACACTGTTTACTCCACATTTCCATGGCAAGAAAATACGCATTGCTGAACGTTTTTGAAGGGTTCGATAACTGTATATTAAGTGAAGATATCGTGATATTTTGAAATAAGGACCAAGTGTCTAAGAAGTAACACTAAAGAAATTTGTTCAAAATCTACTCTCAGTCACCACGTCCATCAATTATTTTATTTTTATACACATATAGTCATACTACAAGGATTAATTATAGTCATTCTATGGTACACGTGAGTAGATGTTACGTTACATATGGCAATATTCTTCAAAGTCCACGTTGAATGAATGAAGAACGAATGAATCGTCTCAAAAGGTACTCCACACTCGTAATTATGTACAATTGTCAAATGGATGATGACTATTGTTATCTTTATTTATATCATAAATATATCATTTTACAGTTAGTTACAGCTAACATAAGGTTTTCTTAGTTGATTAATAGATTGATAACAATGTAATTCATTTACAATTACCTTTTTCGGTAAAATAAAACTACGCGTCTTGTGTTTTAGAAATGTTATTTCATTATTCGTATCTTGTAATCATTATCTGAATATAATGTGTGTGTATTATGTATGTGTTCTAGTTAGAAAAATAATTACAATTCATGCTTGTTCAAAGGAAATCATTAAAATTTTAAATATTGTTAGATAATAAAATATTTCCATGACGCTGGTAAATAAATTTGGTAACTTTTTTGTACTCGATAATAATTTGATGAATCTTTTATGAGCGGAACTTTTTGCTTCTTGGCAATAAAATAATATACCGAGCGAAACTTGTGAATAATTCATTTAAAAGAGTTTTTAGTCTGTCATGTAGTGGATTTTATATTTTATTCATAATCTTGTGTTACTTGAATCTATATTGTGTAAAATTGGTGGTGTTTTATGTAATATAGTTTGTTTATTGTGTATAAGTGAAGTGAATGGAAAATAATACCACGGTCCATGAATTCTGAGATGTTACAAAAACTCCATGGAAAGTTCTAACAAGATGGCCACCATCTTGTTAGTTCATTGAAATTATATCAAGAAACTTGTAATATCGATACTCACTTGACAATGGCAGTAATAGTCTACTAGAAGACTGGTTGCCAAAAATGGAATGGAAGAAGAACTTGCAATACTATTAACTACTCGACAATGGCAGTAATAATCTAGAACATTGGTTGCCAAAAATAAAGTAAAAAAAAACATTAAAAAAGAACAGGGAAAACGAGATACAGTAAGTGGCTTAAGTAGTTTGCATTGTTTTTTTAATACGACCCCGCTCTATGCATTAAAACACGACAAGTCCACCGTAGAGTAGAATGGTTGAGGAAATATTTAAATGATATGAATAATTCAGGTCGAACAGCTACTGAAGCAGTTCAAGCCGAGAAGTTATCTGCGAAACGTGATAAAAATATAAACAAACTATTGTGTTGCAAACAAAAGGACGGTAAAGATGGTAATAATAGTGATAAGGAATACTCGACAGAGCGACGCATGGATACGACGAGTATGAATGTAAATTCGTTGAACAGTCGTCTCCCTTTACACGGTCACGATGCCCTCGTTCACAAGCCACCGCGCCGATACCTCATCTGCATCGGATATTTAAATTTGTAATCAGATTTGCTTCATCCATCATTCATAGCTTACTGTTGTTGTTCGGATGTTCCCCGTCGTCTGAAAATACCGTCTAATCAATTAGCAGATGAAGGTAAAAAGATGAAATCGGTCCGGACTCAACTGCCAGTAACCGCTCATTATTTCTTCTCACACTTTTTTTATTGCGGCAACATTATACGTGGGTGTGGTTGTAATTTCCTTTCACCGACGTAAGGGCACACACGCAATACCAATACCGTATATTGTGAATTCGACTTTATAACGACATGTTACAGTTCAATATCAAATATAACCTTACTTGTTGATGAGAAGATGCCTGATAAAATATTAAGGCAGCCGTCCCTTTCAGTCCTGTTGGGACGCTCTCCCTCACTCCCGTGGTGAATTACTGTGGATGTTTTTACACGCGCCGGGGGGCAAAATGCACGTTGTTTTGGCGGCAAAACGCTTCGGGGACTTCGTAACTCAATAAAAGCGAGTTCGAAGGGAGATCGAGTAACATGTTTTATTTACGGGGTTTCAATCGAAGCATAGTTTTCCGTGGAGTTCTGAGTCAACGTGGAGTATAACGCAGCGCAGCGTGTGCGTGACAGCTCCGAGTATATTCCCGATACGCATTTAGGGCAATGCTGTTTGTTTGTTCCGGATAATGGGCTGCATATGATATTAGCTCTGTCGGCACGCAAGCATTGATTTGAGTAAAACAGGTCATCAAAATTTACGAAAACCTGATTTTAATGTTTACTTCACTCTTGAGGTTAGGTAAATGACAAGACTTTGGGTCAAATAAGTTGTTTCCATGCTAAGATAACATGTTTATGTTTTTGTTATCTTATTGTTTATAGTGCAGGTGTCTAATTTTGACAAAGTTGAAGTAAGGCCAAAGTTAATCTGGAATATAAATAATATAATGTTTACTTGCTTTTAAACTAGTTACACGCTAAACAGAAACAATATAATATCGTTGAAGTAAACTTATCATTGAACACAAAAGAAAGCAAACAGATGTTTATCACAACCAAAACGAGGTGGTACCTCATAATTTTCATTACAATACGTGGTATGCAGTTACGTTTGAATAATCCAGCCACGACAAGCCTTAAGCTAAAAGGCAACATTGTAAAAAGGCCTTTAATCAAAATAATAAGTGTAATTCTTGAATACTTCTGATCTGCAATTATTAGTAATATGCACGTGTATAACGTGTATGCTATAGTGTATCATGACCGTATAACATTCTTAACTTACTGATGATGCTTTTTGATGGAACATGTTAAGAAAAAGAAGACAAAACACTTACATGTATTAGAGGCAACACTGTAGACAAAGCTTAGAGTGTAACAAGCATATGTATCGAAGTATAATCTTTATTTATTGGAGTAAGAGAAAGGTCAATGTAGAAAAATACATATACAAAAATAATAAAGATTGACTTGGGTTATAAGTAAAACAACTCAAATGTGTAAAGATTTCTGCTTACTGTCTTTTTATCCGCCGTTTTTATTGATATTGTACATTTGATATTAGCTTTTTTCTAATACAGATAACAGAGCTTAAAAATATATTACTAGACAATTCACCAATGTAAGCATTATTTAAACTATAGAAGCTGTAATCATTTTTTATTAATTTATGGAGTGATTTTTGTATAATGACAACACGTTGTCGGCGGTAAGACGTGAAACAAGTTTGAATATCTAATTTCTATTTTTTTAAATATTATTTATGATCGAAAGTGGCTTTTGTTTTTCCTTTTGATTAATTCAAAAACATTGAGATTGACCTAATAGTGGCAGCTAAAACGAACTAAACTAATGTCTATACATGAGTAAAGTTTATGTTTTAATTATTAATTAATTAAGAGCCACTTATTAATAAGAATTTGATGTCATGTTGATGTTATTATTTCCAAAATCCTGCACTTTTACTGAGTTGAATATCTGCATCTTTCACAAATATGTGTCGATCCAATTCAAAATTGCTGATTTTAAGGATTCAGTCTTTGAATATAACTCCATATAATGGATTTTTGATTCATAAGTAACCTGGCTGTTATTATATTTGTCACTAAATATGAAAATAATTACCGATTACATAATAAATCTTCAATATTCTCTTAAAACCATTCTTTGCAAGACTTTTAAATTGATGACAATTACAATTTAAACTTTAATATAAAATATTCATTTAGAACTATATACAAAACGCTATTCTAATTTTTTTTTAAATGTTAGCACAATTCCTAAGACTAGAAAATTTCCCTTAACTAAAATAAATGGCCGCTTTGATCCAAGTTCATAATTTATTAAAATCCAAACGAAAACGTTTCATGCATTATCCCAATTTAGGCTTGCAATTAGTGAACGCGTTCCCCAGGAGGGCAGGGTAGCTCTCCCTCACGAGGGTGGAACAGGGAGGTAGGGAGCCAAGGGTGGCAGTGAAGGGATAACTGCGGATAGCCTTTGTTATCCCCTTTTTGTTCTGTACAATTTCCAGGCGCTCCGGACAACGGATATGGAATTGGAAAATGATTTGGCTTTTAGTTGATTGCTTCACACTTTGTCTTTTTTCTGAGCATTGTTGTTGAATTGCTTTAAAGTATAAAGGATAATAAATAACTATTACTTTTGATTTACGGTTTAAACAGAAGCTAATGGCAGTTTTATTATAGTGGAAGAATACTCTAGGGTTATGATATGTTTTATAATTATTCACAATATCGTATCTTAAAACAATCTAGGCGTTAAAATTACACTAGTTTAACAATATGTACCTTATACCTTTATGTACCTTTAAAAGGTCTACTCATAGAAAAGTGCCGATGATATACGCCTATCTCCGAACGATAACTAATTCACAATAACCATTTTTGTATTTTATACGTTATTACTACCTTGTTATTGATTAACTACAAAGACAGCTTTACCAATATAGCATTATACTATATAGTATGTAAATATTATTGATAGCTAATTATGATTATCTTAAAATATATCACCGATTTAACCCTACTTACTTTACAATTTAGGATATTTGATTACGCTATAGAAATGTGAGTCAAAACAGTTAAGTATGAGTCAGGTCAGAAGTAGGTGTATTATTAAAATGAGAATATATATCGTTCTTATAAACAATGTTAAAAGAGTGCAACTTTAGAATGATAGAAGAAGCAATACAGCCCATGGCTTAGTCAGTCTTAAACGGACCCAGTATGAAATTTTCTTAGATATTACCTTACTGTTGTATTATTATAATGAGTAGCAATTTTATCTGCGTTTAGACCTTTATAAATGACTACGCACCATACATTATATTTGTGTAACCCTAACGGTTTATCTAGACCACGCAGAGACAGCGCTGAGATGGCTGGATTATTTCCCAATTACTTGACATTTACCTTTACAGTTTGATCGTAGTCCGGTGAAGCTGTTAAGGCCTTGCTAGGCCAATAGTGTAGTCAGTTCGGAAGAAAGAACTTTACAATTTGGCAAATACCAACAGTTATAAATTTAAACTTCGTGTAAATCTATACTAATATTATAAAGAGGTAAAATTTGTGAGTTTGTGACGTTGTAGGAGGTAATCTCAGGAACTACAGATCCGATTTGAAAAATTATTTCAGTGTTACATAGCTCATTTATCGTGGAAGGTTATAGGCTATATATTATCACGCTAAAACTAATAGGAGCGGAGCGCCAATGACGAACATTTCAAAAGTGGGGTCTTTTTCCTCTTGAAAGCTTCCGTTGCATGTTAGGCACGCGAACGAAGTCGCGGGCAGAGGCTAGTATACTATAAACAGTAAAGTTTCATTAGGGTCCCTTCAATAGTTGTTGTGCGAAAGAGTAATAAACATCCATCCTCACAAACTTTCTCGTAAATAATATTAATAGGATTTAAAAGTGGCGTGAGATGCGACTTACTAGAACCTGGAGACACTCGTTAGTTTATATTTTAATTATTAATTAATTAAGAGCCACTTATTAATAAGAATTTGATGTCATGATTAATATTAACAATTTTTTGCTTACACACGTCAAGGCTCCTGCAGATCGGGGCACCGTATCAATGATACCGCTGATACAACGGTAGCTACGCCCCTGAATATAACATAGAACATTATAATATAATCAAACGACTAACACTAAGGCATTAAATATGAATGCCTACAAATAGAGCGGCGAGTAGTTCTTTATAGCTGGCTCAATAAATCGAAAGATTCCAAACACGGCAGAGTATCGAAGTGCATCCTTTACGAATTGTAAATAACTAAATGTCATCCGCGACTTCGTCCATGCATGACTTACGCAAAAAAATTTGTTAAAAAAATTGTCAATGTGCATGTGAAGCGCCTGCGGTAGTGGATACTGCTTGTTTAGTTTTTTATATTTACGCGGAAACCAATTTTTTTAAATAAAATATCTTAAGTTACTCCTTATAGAATCAGGTATTAGTCGGAACAAACAAACAAAATATTCAAAAATAGGTTTTTATCACGCTTTTATTAGCTTCACCTGTATGTTGCATGTTTGTACCGACCCCTTTGTGTTTGTCCTTGCGAAGTTTATTCAAACTTTGACACTGTAGGGGGTAAAAAAGAAAAATTATAAAAAAGAAAAATCAGGCGCTCGCAGTTATGCCCCCAGTAGTTTTTTCATTTTTTTGTCCTTTTTCAAAAATTCATTTTTTATTTCACTTCTTATCCAAATTTTTAAATTTTATTTTCTGTTTTTTATTAGTTGGATTTTTTATGAAAGCGTGTTTTTTTAGTTTTTTTAAACTATAATTTTTTTGTTATAAGTCCCGTATTTAGGTTCGTTCATATCCATTTAGCAAAAAGTCGTTGTTTTGACATTATAAATAGACATTTTAATTTTACTTATTTTTATAAATGTTAGAAGCGACACAGACGGATACAAACTTAATTCCCTGTCCGCTTTCATAGTTTACATATCTGTACTATTTGCTATAAAACGCGATTACTTCAAAAATCATTTTGGTTAAACATCACCCGAGTGTTGATTTGATGGTTATCGATTCGATGTCCACCGATAACTTTAGATTTCACGTTAAGTAATTAAAATGAAATTATGAACTTACGAGGATGATTCTTGTAGTACAGTTGTATATCGGAAAAATGTACTAAACTATATATTTATAGGTGTTACTAAAGGTAAATACTTCGTTCGCGTCTTGTCTGGCGCGGCGTAGTGTGGTTTTCAAGGTTTTTTATTTGTCCTCGAACTGATTACGCTATTATTTTTTCTCGAACTGACTACGCTGTTGACCTGGCAAGGTCTTTACAGCTTCACCGGACTACTAAGGCGAGCGCTTGAGGCACTCAGCCGATTTAATTTTTAGGTAACACGCTCAAGGGTACACGGCACACATTTAATTGATATAATCCATAGTTAGCTGAGACATCCCTTCTGATTCCTAGCTAGAAATATTCTCAGTTACTTCATACATATATTCAATTGTGAATCATATAATCGAAACTGCATGATTCACAAATGCATAGGTGTATATCGGAATGAAGTGATTATGCTATTGACCTAACAAGGTCTGCTAAATACCTGCGAATTTCACCGGGCTATTATTGTCTTCACAAGGCGTATAGTATCTGATTCAGATGGTTTAATATTTGAAAGAAAAAAAAACATACTTCGCTTACAAAATGGCATTATATACAGTGTTAAAATATTGTGTGTTTGCTTTTCTTTTGAATATGCGCACGACACCGTCCATTTTTTCTTAGTAACAAAATATACTTCGCAGAAAACGTACTTAAAAATCTTAGTTTCTTAAATCTTTAATAACTTTATAATAATGAAGATATACAGATAATTGTTTTTTTTATATAAGGACCAACACGTCTTTGAAGTAAAACTGAAAAAAATGATCGAAATCTATCTAGTATTTTCTGCGTGAATGGTGTAAAGAAGCAGACATCTGTCGTTCTATTTATATTAAAAGATTTCATCATAAAATTAGTTTAGTGATTTATAAATTCACAAAATTATTATTAACTATACCACTTTTTTGTTTTGCTTTCATATTTGTATTAAGAAGCATGTTGCATTTACAAATATAGACATGTTGAATTAATGTTAGCCAATTGATTGTGAACCATAGGACTTTGTGCTTTATCAAATCTATTAGGCTTTATATTAATTCGCTCCAAAATTTTATATTTTTGAAATCTTATTTACGTATCAATCAATCAATGACGTGCTAGATTCTTTTTTATATATGCGAAACGAGAGTCGTTGCTCCGCCACCGTATTTATAAAGCTGTCCATCGCTACAGCTTATATTTTAAGCACGGGTTCTGTGATTTCAGAATTGCTTATAATATCTTAACCCTCAGCAATAAATCGAATATGAGTTTATTTGTTACAGAGAATGATAGAAAGCAAACATTAGTTCACGTTGTGTTTGTGATTTTGGTTTTATAATTTCTGGATCAGTTTGCTCTTGAGAAATATTTAGTTACGGGCTTCTGAATATTTCCAGTAATCAGTTGTTATTATCGTATCGGCTAAAGAAATTCTTTTAAAACCTTGAAATTTATATTTGCATTTTAAAAATACACTGCAAGTCCCACGTAAAATAATCTATATCGAAGAAACATGACTGATTTTTACCCGCCAATACTTCGGATGAAAAAAATAGCATTCAAAAAGAAAATATAAAATGAACGTATAATAAAAATTAAAAAGTAATTGTAATTTTAGCAGTAATTTATAATAAGGCACATTCATAACAATTCTCATTCGCTTTAATGATACGAAACGTATTGAGCAACGTTTATGGTCCATAAAACTATTTTAATCTGTCCATTAGAGTGCCGCGGGCGGTCGGCGATTAGGTGTTAGCGAATGTTGCCACACTCAACACTCTCAATTAATCGAATGAATTTATAATTTCATACACAGGTATCATGTAATGAATTCGATTATGGTAACGATGAAATTGTCGACTGTATAATTAACAATTACTTTTTTATTCTAACAATTAATTTTATAGCGTGCAATAATTAAAAGGTTATATAAGATAACTAATGGGTAGTGTTTTTAAGTGAAACTGTTGTTTGTTTCCCGTTCATAGCGGATAAGTGTGGCTCTTGAATTTTTCTGTACTTACATCTATTTTTCTTCATTATAATCTATAATATAAGGGAAGATAAGGAAAATGTATATAATATTAAATTTTATAATGACATTAATTACATTATAATAAATCGTACGAACATTTAAATACTACAGTAATGTTCAAAAGGCCAAGAGATTGTTTTATTTCTTTGTGTAAACGGGTTTATCACGAGAACTATCAGTCAGATAAAGAAATTCATCTTATAGTTTGTTTATTGATGAAGGTTATAATCTATCAAACATCGCACAGTATCTCTCAGGAACATAATAATTACCATACAAAGTTTAGGACATAAAGTATGTTAAGTGTAAACGAAGTAACAAAGACTGCGAATGCGAGGCGCTGCACGACATTTTCTGACTTAATGATGGATATAGCACCCGACGAAAACCGAATACTACCTAGAAGAATTATGAAGTCCCGTCAGACAAGAGAATTAGAAAGTTCGAAAAAAAACAACCAAGAAGAGTTGATGTATCAATGCCCATGTCAGCGAGGTATCATGCCATCGCGGTTTCGATTTTATTTCCTACATGTCATTCGTGCTTTATATGAAATTTGTTTATGCTTATTGTTGACACTAATGCATTTTTTTTAATTGAAATAGTGTAAAACCGCTTCCTTCGCCAGTTTAGTTTATAGATTGAATGGAAAGCCCGACATTAAGGGGTAAAAATTTAGATTAGATACATATAATGCAACATATATGTAATACATTTAATAACCCTAAATGTATATTAGTCTCTATGTGTTGTTTTCTCTGGTACTTCAGTTTTAGTGTTTAGTTTAATCTTTGTCTAAATCAGTATAAATTATAATTGACAATCTTATTTTTTACTGAATTCTAATATCTATATCTATATCTAATATCTAATATAATTCTAGAATCCAGTTTCATTGACAAAAAAAAATACGAATACCTAACTCTGTGATCTAACGAAAATGTTTGTACTTATTTTAATGTTATATTAACATTTTTTATTGAATAAAAAATGAAAGTACTTACCTGGTAACATCGTGTAGTGCGCATGCATGCTCCGAGTTGCTCGCCGAAAAAACTCACGCGCACCGTCCTGTCCGACCTGTTTCGATCTTCGCAGAATCCACGGACTGTTGTGAAAAAAAAAGCAAATTGCCCGGTGGGCCGAGTTGCGGGACCAGAGAGAATGTCGTCAAGGCTTACAACTTTTCAATTTTGTTTACTAGCTGAATCTATCAGTATGCGAGTCTGCCAAGGTGCTCTAGAATTCTATACATGTGACTTGTCAAGCGTGGCTAATTAACTGTGTAGATATAAATACAGTATACAGAGTCCATAGTGCATTGAGAACTGTTATATGTGACATTGAAACATTATCTATCCGTGTCCAGCGTAAGAATGATTGTATGCACGGTTATATTAAAAATTCTTTCCTTTTGATTTTTAGATAAACACAACATGTTTTTATTCTATGAGATATTTATGCCTCGATAAATTCAGAGTTAATGTCCCAAGGTACTATATTTTTATAGCGAAGTATGATTTACATTCAAACGTTTTTTTATTCACATATGAACATTATCACGTCATATTTGGATATAATCTAAGTAGATATACAATAAGGTCCACGCCAAACTTTTGACGGCTTGAATATAGTTGTGCAGCACATGAGTTTGCGTATAAAAACATATTATATTATATGTATAACTAGCGGTCCGATCTCTCTTAACATGCGTGTTTGTGTCCACGCTCGCGAGTCTCTCCCTCACGCCGCCGTGAAGGAGGGCGCGCCCCTCATTCGATCCCGCACATACGTCTAGGGGCACGGTATCGAATAGAAAGTATCGATACTGTACTCATGAGTAGTATCGATATTTCAAAGTATCGAGTACTTTTCGTAGGACCTATTGCGCATGCGTTAGGACGTCAATGTCAGTCAGTAAGTAGCGTCAGCTTAGCTTAAGTAGTAGTACGGTGAAGCTGTTAAGGCCATGCTAGGCCAATAGCGTAGTCAGTTCGAGAAAAAAAGCTTCAGAAGACCAAACAAACATAAACAAATGTTATTGGTACATAAATGTAACATAATAAAAAAAGGTAACCGTAACGGCACAAATTAAAAATATTATTTAAAAAAAATTAGATTATTTATTACTTTAGGCACATATTAAAATTCCCATTCTTTCTCCGTACAATCGCTTAAAAATAGTAGTTCATCGAGCCGTATTGACGATTAGGGGTTTCAGATTTTTGATATGTGTTACTTTCTGCTGTTTTATTAAACTGTTCAATATTCAATCATATTATTATTACAAGGATAAGAATAGGAACTGAATGTCTGTGAACGGATGGAACGATTTTGAGATCAATGTTATGTTTTAATATTTTATTTAACAATGTTTTGTTTAAAGTTCAGCACGATTACACTACGTGGCGTAGCCATAAATATGAGCCGTAAGGTCAAGTTTAAAATAGGTAATTTTTGCAATTCATTCGATACGATACCTGTCAAAAAGTACTCATTGAGAAAAAGTATTGAAACGTAAGTATCGAGTACAAAAGTATCGGTATCGAAAGTAAATGTACTCGATACCATAAAGTATCGATACTTTTTTCGTGTCCCTACATACGTCGCGTTTCTTCCGGTAGCATCTCGAGCCTAGGTCATCCCCGGATGGAGCCATCGAGCTGTTACTATCGCGATACAGTGACTCACCTACTTCACTTGTACATACATGAGATCACCTCACATACGTGCACACATTACACACATCGTGGAAGGGTTTATTTTTTTCCTTTACTCGAACTGAGTCGAGTAGCTTAGTTCGTTTCATTTCTGATATATATGTGAACGTTTGTGAGAATATATGTATAAATAGCTTAGTCAGGTCAGATCCGGAATATCGGTAACAGCCCAAGCCAAGGTGTGCCGCACACCCTTGAGCTAGTTGCCTTTTAGTGGCTTTTTTCGACATTGCCAACAATTATCGTTATAGTTCAACCAATTTATACAAAACCTTAACGAATTGTATTCCATCCACATGTATTATTATTCCACAGTCCATGAATCTCAGTTTGGTCATTCTTCAAATCGGTGGTGATCTTGCAAACAAAGGGCAGAAGGATGCAAACTCACGATAGCGTTTCACACCAACACCTATACCGACGTGACTGACGACGCAATTAATAGGTTCATCCATTTGGCCGTGGCCGCTCCGGCGCGGGTTTATGTGGATTACAATTTATTTAAAATGACAATAAAAGATAACCGTAACAAAGGTATAATATATAATTGTTAAGTAAAATAATAATAATAGTCGCTTACATGTTAAACGA
Source organism: Antheraea yamamai (assembly GCA_036509395.1). Taxonomy (NCBI): domain Eukaryota; kingdom Metazoa; phylum Arthropoda; class Insecta; order Lepidoptera; family Saturniidae; genus Antheraea; species Antheraea yamamai. Next base: position 16,729,542 of record AP028433.1, read on the forward strand.
TTTTTAACAAGGATAATAAAATTAACTACAGCAGAGAAAATGTACGGAACAATAGTTTGCAGAAAAAGAAAACATAAATGAAATTCTGAAAGAACTATTTATTCATTCATCTCTTCTTTCGAACCATCGTCTCCTTAAAGCGCTAATAAAAATACAGTTTTATTATTTTCTTAAATCAATACAGGAATATACTGTTCAAATTTAATATACTTCCATAATTTAATCAACGTCTTTGAAGATATCATTTTTTAAGATATAAGTTTTTAAACTTTTTAAAGGATCAAGTAATATAGATCCTGGACAGATTACCTTTTCAAACCTGGTTGTTAATACACTTGTTTTTAAAGAGTTCGTTAAAATAAAGAAAAGAAACTTCGCGTTAAATAAGCGCCTCTGTAGTTTGTTTAAACGGATGCAAGGCTTGCCATTCGTTTTTTCGAGCGTTTTTAAAACCTGAATCGGTTGGAAAAACGTCCATCTAATAGGGCCTTAGTCTTTGATAGTATGTAAAAAAGGTCGTTATAATAATATTTAGATGTTTTTAAATCTTTATCAAACATTGTGTTGAGGAATGTCTGGATTATTTGGAAAAAATAACATGTTACCAAACAAAGGTAATAATTTAATAGTAATTAATATGTTTAATAAAAGTTACACTTTCGAAATCCACGAATACAATTTCGAATAAGTGTTTTTATTTTTTCGCTTAATCCGCATTCTTAACCAAAATCAAAATACTCTTTATTCAATTTAGGCCCTGTGACGGCACTTATGAACGTCAAAACTACCACCGGTTCGGAAAACAACCCAGTCATCGAGAAGAACCGGCAAGAAACTCGATCTGGTTTATCTTTTCATAATACATAACATATTTTTTGATTATTAAAACATAACAACATATAAAGTTACATTCGTTTTTGGTGGATGCACAGAGAGAGACGTCACTTCCAGACGTCGCCATCGTTCACACATTGATCCACCCAGTAATAGCCAAACCACATATTCTTCCTGAACTTTTATTTTTATACCATAATCTCATCTGATACTAAGCGATAATGTGGTTCAAGCCGGACTTCACTAAATCTAAAAGACTATCTCTTGTATGTAGAACTCAGCTATAGAGGCTTTACGACAGATTTTCAAGAGGAAGGTGGTAGCTAACCAAGCGAGCATCAGGAAACCCTTCCAACACCCTATGCGTTCATCATGATATTCCTTTATTGAAAATTCAGGCTTATTGTGACATCGAACCTATGCCTATCGAATGTCCGTAAACGTTACCAATGGTCCTCGTTGTTTTAAAGGTAATTCATGTATTTATTTCAAATGTCATCGCTTGTTTGTTAGTTACAAATACAATAGCGTATACAATTTAAGTAGGTGTTTGACTTATAGACTTATGCATCAAGTGAAAGGATTATAGGCTCGTAGGCAAACCGATGCGCTCCGCCTTATGTATACGACACCATTTAGGTATATATTCCACTTTACCTATATAGCTGTATATTTAGCTCCTACCATCGTTTTCGTTCGAAGTTATCCAATTTCAATTAACATTTCCAATTACTACTTCCATATATTTTGTCACTTTTATATAGATATCGTTTTTGTTTACAAGAGAATATATTTTTACCTTTTACGTTTGCGTGTTAGAACGTCATACATTTTATTGTAATAATTAGCATACAAATATATAGTTCATCCTATGTTAAGAGACCACTGGAGCTAATAGCCATGTAAAACTAACCTTCAAGAGAACTGCAGTTTTGATACAAGTCGTAATCCTCGGCAAAAAGTCATTGCATCCCAGATAACATATTGCAAAATTTCATGATAATGAATTGAGTTGTTAAGACGTGAAAGCGTAACAAACAAACAAACTTACATTCGCATTTATAATATTAGTAAAGATACTCCGCTTTGCGCGGGTTTAATGTTTCCATTAATTAGTTATCGGCGTTAGTTGAAGTAGTAGGCTCATTACAAATGTAATTGTATTGTTGCAATTTGTTGTGGGGGGCCGCAGCTGAGGTAGACACCATATTCCTACTACAAAAACGGGCAGTTCGAGCAATCTATGATTTGGGACCTCGTGAATCATTAAGGACTAAGTTTCAGGAATTCGGTATTTTAACTCTGCCCTCTCAATATATTCTTGAGAAATTGATGTACGTCCGGAAAAACTTAGATAATCTGGATTTACTAAAAAACCGACATAATGTAAATACCAGAAACCATAACAAACTGGTCACTCCATGTTTCAGGCTTACTAAGACCAGTAACAGTTTTTTAGGTAATAGTGTTAGATTTTATAACAAAGTTCCAAAACACATTACCGATTTGCCGGATAGTAGGTTCAAGTGTTATGTCAAGCGGGTCTTAATACATAAAGGTTATTACAGGGTGGATCAGTATGTGAACGATAGCGACGTCTGGAAGTGACGCCTCTCTCTGTGCAACCACTAAAAACGAATGTAGCTTTGTGTGTATATTGTTGTAATAATAAAAAAAATATGTTAGTTATTATGAAAAGACAAACCAGATCGAGTTTCTTGCCGGTTCTTCTCGATGACTGGGTTGTTTTCCGAACCGGTGGTAGTTTTGACGTTCATAAGTGCCTTCTCAGGGCCTAAATTGAATAAAGAGTATTTTGATTTTGAATTAATTAATCAACTGTAAATTTTATTCCAACTTATTGCATATAACACAAGGACCAATCCGCGAAATAAATTTTAAATTAAATCAGTTTTTTAAATTAACTACACCATATATAGGTGGCAAAAAAGTATTATGTACAACATATAAGTAGTAAATATAAGACCAGCATCATTTTTAATAATTTTAAGTGAAAAGTTATTTAGTGATAAAAATACAAACATCTTAAGATTATGAATTTATCGAAAAATGAATGGACATTATTATTTGAAAGAAATTAAGCTGTAAAGATCTCGGGCTTTGTTACGGCAGTACGCGGGAAAAAATACCGTGAAATTTTGTTTTCCAACAACATTTTTACATGGAAGAAACTTACAACAAACAATATGATAAAGAGAATTGTATTTAATTTAAAAAAAGAAATAAGAAAAGATAAAAATATTTAAAAAAAAAAAGGAAAAGTTTGATATATTTTAAAAGAATAAAAGAAAAAAGGGGGTTTTTTTTTTTATTTAAAAAAAAAATTATTGGGTTTTTTAAAAAAAAAAAAAAAAAAAAAAAAAAAAAAAAGAAAAAAAAAAAAAATTTGGTAAAATATGATAAAGCAAAGCACAGCAATAAAGAAGCGAGCACGTGTATTCCGAAGGTATTGATTGTAATGTTAAATTTTCAATAAACTTTCCTACTTTTATTTCCATACAAAGATTACAGATAAGCAGCTATTACATTCGCGAGAGACCACGGCAACAATTTCTCATATGTACATATATGGCACCTTTTAACCGCGGTCTCCTTTAAATTGCATCACAGTTTTAATGAAACCGTAGAAGCGTTCACTGCAAAATTACTTAGACCACTTATCTGAGTACCTACTTCGGGCATATGGTAAATTTTATTACGGCTACCGTATTTGGCTGCAGAATGGTGGCCGAGCCACTTATGGAGTGCGAACGAGCTCGGATGTGTCAGAGGTGACTATGTAGGCACTTGCTGTGTTTTGCGCTTTGCGGCTTTGAGTTTCATTTTATGCCATATTACATACATCCCAAGACGAAGTTTTAAATAGTGCTCCTCCAATGATCGAAATTCCACCATAACTTATTATTATTTTTTTAATTCAATGATTCCGAGGCTTTCTTGCCAAACAGTATATAAAAATTGCACATTAGTAGACTTAAGAATCGTGAAGTATGCCGAATAGAGGTTTATAATTCGAGGCTTTAGCTTATCGATGACAAAGAAAAATGGTATTACCATTTTTTAAATTAATAACAGTAAAACTTGTCAATACGTACCAACCAAAAAAAAAAGAAAAAGAAAATCGGCTGACAAACAGAGAACAGAAGTTTACTGTATCTTCGTCTATTTCATTACATAGTATAAAACAAAGTCCCCTACCGCGTCTGTCTGTCTGTTTGTTCGCGATAAACTCAAAAACTACCGAACGGATTTTTATGCGGTTTTCATCAGTGGATAGGGTGATTCATGAGGAACGTTTTAGTATATAATTTGTCAAGGATTTTTTCATAATCAGGGCGGAACAATGTCTGCCGGTCCTGCTAGTATTGAATAAATTACACTACTTTATGCAATTAACATTATGTACAGAACGGGTACCTATATCGTATTACAGGGTCAACCATAAATAACGAAACATTTTACCAGATGGTCACCATTCCTGTTATTATAACGCATAATTTGCAATGTTAAATGTAGAAATTATTACATTAGGACAGTACGTTTAAAATAATTTATGTTCCTTAACACGGCTTAAGATAGTAATTGAATGATAAAAATCATCACGTAAGGAAAAAGTACTATGCCTCCTACATGCGTCTTTCTCTCTCTCTGTGTGAGCTGTTGCTTGTATAACCTTAATGCTGAATGCGTTGAACTTTCATTAAAACTGTTTTTATTTAGCAATTTTTTATCTATAATTCTAGTGAATATTTATAATATAGATATTTTTCCTGAAGTATAAAATTAAACTTGTAGATGATTCTTTACTTTAGGTTTTTTTTATTCAGAACATTTTTTTATAAAATTAATAATACATCAAATATTTCGAAAACTATACATTAGTATGTTTAACGATATAAATTTAGTCATATATTTTCAATGGACTGTGAACTTATTCTTTTGTATATATCATTATATATACTAGCGGGACCGGCGGACGCAGTTCCGCCTTGATAATAAAAAAAATGTTTGACAAATTAATATACCTAAACCTTCCTCATGAATCTCTTTATCTACTGGTGAAAACCATGTGAAAATCTGTTCAGTAGTTTTTGGGTTTATCGTGAACAGACAGACACACAGACGCGGTATAATATGTAGTGAAGACTTATACAATAGTTTAAGAATCATCTCTCCTTGTCACATGATGTTAAACTTTGTCATATGATATCTACATTATAATACCTATGTAGAAAAACCTCTTGATGTAGAGTCTTTGCAATTTGCCGATTAATTGTCTATAGGTACTTATCCTTACTAGCACTTATATTTTATATTATAAATGCGAAAGTGTGTTTGTTTATTACGCTTTCACGTCCTAATTCATCAACCGAATATTATGAAATTTGCATTGTCACGAGTACAGAAAAGGACACACAGAACCTTTTATTTATTAAAAGGCAGTACTATATGATTATATCAAAATATATGAACTATTTATACGGTTAAATACAAATAAATTAAAGTAATGTATAGGTACATGTTTAAAAAAATAAAAAGTTATAACACAATACTAATAATTAGTTGATGACAACCTAAACGTCATAACCTTATTAGTAAATTGTATTTATCATCGCAAGGAACTACAAAATAACTTTTACACTATGCCGTGTGAAGAGACCATTTGTTTCTTGTACGGTTATGAAGCTATAAAACATTCGGTAGAAAGCTAATTAGACGTTAAGTCACGAAGACAGGGCGGCACATGCGATATGTAAATGTTTTTCTTATTCCAACATCTACAGGTGCCGGAGTAATGGATGTTTTTGCAAATCAGCCCGCTCGATGCTATTTTTTTAGTCATTCATCATCTAGTTAAGGATCTTTAATATTTTACATTATAACTAAATTAATGAAATATTTCTCATATAAAAAGTAAAGCGGTCGTCAAATTGTTTAAATTAGACCATACTTCTCTTTAAGGTTCAATATTATTAAGTATTATTTGGTACAAGAGTATATACAAATAAAGAATTTCTTTGACTTTTCTATGACAAAAAATTGCTTACAATTTTTTTATTAAAAATACAACTCGTCAATAGCTAATAAACAAAAAGAACAGAAAAAAGTCGATTAAAAACAAAGGACGACGTTCTTAATTGTTTTACCTCTGCTAATCTATATATGGAAGATGAAGATTTTTTTTTCTTTCGAACTGACTACGCTAATGACCTAGCACAAGGTCTTAGCAGCTTCACCGGACTACGAAGATAAAGATATAACAGGAAAATATACGGAAAGGAGGTGTTTATTTGTTTTGTATTGAAATCAAGGAATTGTTTAAAACTGGATACCTAAACCTGTAAATTACAATATATTTGTTTCGAATTAGTCTATGATTCAAAAAATTGAATATAAACCAATATATGTTACGGTGGAATTTACACATTTGAGTAATGTATAAACAAATTATGCAAATCGACTGTTTTAGTCAATTGATAAAATACAATACTTACTTGTTCATATAAAAAACCCTATACTTATTTCTGTTTCAGCAAGAACGTACTGAAAATAGGTGTAATGAAATAAATTAATTTTTTAATAACTTTCTTTCGCAGTTGCATAGTGTAATGTAGATTTTATGTACCTACTTCTAACAATGTGTATACTCTACTAGCGGACTCGGCAGACGTTGTCCCGCCCTGATTATGAAAAAATCCTTGACAAATTATATACTAAAACGTTCCTCATCAATCACTCTATCCGCCGATGAAAACCGCATGAAAATCCGTTCGGTAGTTTTTGAGTTTATCGCGAAAAGACAGACAGACAGACGCGGAAGTGGACTTTGTTTTATACTATGTATGTAATGATGATGATTGGTTGAATAATTAAGACGTGAAAGCGTAACGCACAAACTCACATTCGCATTTATACTAGTGGTATCCATATTTACATCTTTTAAAATAATTTATTAACTCGCTTTCCTGTCAGTCTATCACGCACGGCTTCGCCTGACTACTTTTCAAAATTGTCAAGAACAAAGTTTGTATAAAGGAAAATATTTCGAAAATCGTGAAGAACGTGAAAAATTTGAGTAATAAATCGCAGTATAAAAAGGGAGTGAGTGAGCGCCACTGACGACAGTAGGGTAATTCCAAATATTTTGACAGACTAGAGGTAACCGCGATTCCGCACGCGCTTTTTTAAAATTATATTAATGACTAACTGTGCCCGCGACTCCGCCCGCGTGGTACCTAATGTAAAAAAACAGTGACTAATCGTATCATCTGAGTGTATTAAGTCCACTCACTTATCTACTTGTCTTTCGTTCTTAAGTCACGTCATCATTAAAATTACAATAACTTTTGATAGAGTGAACCGATTTTAATGAAATCAAGACTAAATGTTACTCGAGCATATGATTTTCTTGGTGAGGTTTTATTGTGAACGCAGTATACAGTACTTTAGCAGTGATGCGTGTTCATACAAACAGACAGACAATTCTAAAAATTATTGAAATGTATTTTATTACTTATTCACAGACACCTGCAACAAATTTTTCACAAAAATCTAAACAGTACAGACACGTTAGATTTACATTCTTATTATATGTATAGAAGAAATTCAAAATTGTGAGAAGATGTCCAATTTTAGAAGTGAAAGCACTTTCAAAAACATTTTAAGAACGAGATGCACGCCACGTACTGTAAATATGTAACGTATACATTAGATATGCAAATATTAACAATGTATCGAATGAGATTTACCATCAGCAACATATTTAGAACTTAAACCCACTATATAAACCCCTCAGTATTCACTTTCACCATATGAGAAAGTAAAGATAATTTTAAGGTATAGGTACACTATCTGACAATATATCTTAAAACGTTATTATTGTACGGATATAATGTGCCCATATTGTCAATATAATTAAGTTTTTGCGACCATAAAAAAAGTAATAGTTTGTTGTTATTTAAAAAAAATGACTCGCAATCACCATACATCAGGTGCAACACCAGTCATAATGGTACGGTTTAGTTTACCGAGAGCCAAGGCTTAGATGACATATATATTTATTAATTAAGTTGAGTGATAGGATGTGTGCTCGTAATCGAATGGATTGGCATATTAATAACATCATTACAGTGGCTTTCAGTTTTTACTTAATATTTGTATTAAGGCACAGTGTCGTCACTTTGCCATGCTACCATAAAAAATGGTGGCCTTAAAATAATCGATATTACTAAATTACTATTAGGTAGGTACATTAATTCGTATTGCTAGAAATTATTGTAAATATAGAACAAATTAAATAAATATTTACCCATAATACGTTCTATTCTTAGACATACAACACACCTGTATACACTAAAACATTCACTGTGACATGTACAACATAGAGATGCCTACTTACAGATATGCGTTATTTTAAGTATATGATACGAATATTATCTATTTTAATCTATTTAGTCTGGGAACGAGGCGACGTTGTCATCGCTTCGAGTGGTATCATCTGTGACACACTTTAAACTGACGGAGATTATTATAGATAATAACTCATTTTTTTCTATAAATTAGAATGTTTTCTTATAAACAATATAAATGATTTTTCGTTAGCCTTAGAATTAAATATGAGTCACCAGTGAATGTATATGTCCATAATATACGTAATATTCTATAATATATAAAATAATCTATAGTATATATAAGAATGACAATAATATATGGTCGGGCCATAAGTTCTGTCACAACTTTAATATTCGTGTACTGGCCACATATACTTCGAGTTATTTTGAAAATAGAACATTTGCGCTTTCTGAACGTAAATGAGAAATTCATTTTTATTAATTTTCAAAGATGGAGTGGTTGCAAAAGGAAGATCAAAAGATGCAGAAAGAAGCACCGTTGTGGTACACCCGGTAACAGAGATTTTCAACATTCCGTAAAAACTAAAACTAACACTACGGTTTCTTTATCGTACTATCAAACGATATGCTGAAGATTCAAGCTTTGAAGATCGTGAAACTTGTGCAAACTAATCTATACAATATCTAACGGCAACCCGCGACTTTGTCCTCGTTAAATAATATTACAACGTAATAACGATAAAATATAGCCTAACGCCATGTACTGACCAGTTATTTTTTAATTAATAGTTGAATAGTTATAGCTAATTATTTTTTATTAATAATTAATTAAGTAATGACTTAGTATTTAATTGATGAATTAGTTATTTATAATTAACTAGGAGGTCCGGCGAACGTTGTCCCGCCCTGATAATAAAAAAAACTTGACAAGTTATACACCTAAACCTTCCTCATGAATCACTTTATCTACTGTTGAAAACCGCATGAAATTCCGTTCGGTAGTTTTTGAGTTCATTGTGACCAGACAAAAAGCCAGACGTGAAAAAGGACTTTGTTTTATATTATGTAGTGATATTGTCAAAAGGTTGTTATACCATTGAAAATATATATACCTATGTAGGTGGTAGAGCAACGCTGAAGCTATTACTAATTTCAGTATGATTGGGTCGGCTCGTCCGGGGTAGTACCACCCTCTCACAGAACACCGACGTTAAGTAACAGTGCTTGCATTGTTGCGTTTCGTTTGGTCAGTGAGAGCGCCGGAGGACCAACTTCGCCTCCCTTCCCCTCTCCTCTCCTCCTTCCCCCCAAATACAGGCTGGCAACGCACTTGCGACTCCCCTGGTGTTGTTAGTGTCTATGGACAGTGGTGATCACTTAACACCACCTCTTCGTATGCCTCCTATGACATAAAAAAAAACCTTTCCATATTCCTATAGTAAGTGTGGTTTAATGGTAGTATGTATGCCACACTCATAAACAAAGTAACAAAGAGTCTTTGTGTTGTAATATCGGTGATATAATACATTGTGAAGTGCAGACGTGAATCACTGCGGGCGCACGGTACGGGTGGGCCGCGGCCGGTACTTACGCAACAATTCTCTGTAAGCTTAATTTTATCAGATATAATACCTTAGGAAATCCTTAACAAATCTCACATACTCAATATAAGCCTGTTGGTAATATATACAAGCTCTTCATTTGTTTTACGTCGCCATTTCTTATACAATAAAACGATATCATATATGATAACTAAAGAGCATATAAGAATTAATGTTATTTTTTAACAAAATAAATAATATCTTATTTTTTCTCGGCATATTGTGAAATCTGTTGTATCGATCTATTGACTTTTGTGTACAAAGGAATGCTTTAATTTGAAGTGAAACTTTTAATGCGACTTCCAACAAGGTAGCGTTAAACGTTCAACGCTCCTGGGGAGGGGGAATAGAAAGAGAAAGAGCGAGAAAAATAATCAAACATTTCGCATCTTACTTTAGTTATCATAATCCCATTGTAAATTATAGATTTGGATATTTCTCCACTCGAAAATGATAATTAAAAGATGCGATCAATTGTTTTTTGTAAGCAATGTTAATAAAGTTTGTCTTAAAGAAACAATATGATTTCACTAAAAATCAATTTCTACCCCTTCCTATTTTCATTTCCACATTACGAAGTTTCACTTCATCTGCACGGAGGGACTCCACGCACCATTTTTTTTAATTTATTGTCCTTCGATACTCTTGCTGTATTTTGTCTCCTTATATGAGTTAATGTTACCTACCTACTTACTTTATGAAAGAACTTCTGAACAACTTCTGAGGAACGGTTTTTTAAGCTTTGCTTAGAGCCTCTGGTACATTACTATACCAGTTTTTCTGCTATGTGGTAATTTGTTATTATTATTTTATTGCAGTTTTTCAATAATAACATTATTATGAAATGAATATTCTTTATTCGTATCGAGACTTTGAATGTAATCGACGTGAAGTACTCTCTCTCTCTTTCATCGACCACAATCAACAGTAAATAATGACGCCATCAATAATTTGTTATACATGGTACTAGGAATAATGCATAATTATTCATTGTCTCAGTAATTATCCCTATTGACAACACACGCGTATGAATGAAGACAAATACTCCGAAAACACGGTTAATTACAATTAGTTCAAGAATTTATTACCGTTACGGGTCTCACAACAGACCCGATGGTTGTAAATAATTTTACGGGCTACCGTTTATTGTGTGTTATAAAGAATATTTTATTAGCCGGTGGTGCTTGTGGGCGGTGACTTACGAAAGAAGGTGCGGTGGTCGCCTTTGTGAAAGCTACCTACTTTGTAACTTTATTTACTTACCGCGGACTCTGGAATGCAATAGATACCTATTATATTATAATCGCTGTTCGTGATTATTGTTTTAAGGGTTAATATTATTAAGTAGTTAATTAAGTATGCAGTTAAACGTGTGACATTATGCTTCTATAAATATATGGTAACTGAAGGATGTCTAGGTGGATTTATAGGTGGTAGAGCCACGTTGAAGCTATTACCGGTTTCAGCATGAATGGGTCGGCTCGCTCGGGGTACTACCACCCGTCCCATAGAAAACCGACGTGAAGTAACAGTGCTTGCATTGTTGCGTTTCGTTCGGTCAGTGAGAGCGTCGGAAGCCCACCCCCTCGGCTCCTCCTCCCTCTCCCCTCCCCTACTCTCCTTCCTTATTCACCTCTCCTCCAAATACAGGCTGGCAACGCACTTGCGACTCCCCTGGTTTTGCAATGTCTATGGACGGTGGTGATCACTTAACATCAGGTGAACCACCTGTTCGGTTGCCTCATATGATGTAAAAAAAATTAACAAAGCAATTTCATATTACTCTGCTATATATAGAAAATTTTATGGAATTGCACTGAACGAGTAGAATTCATTAGTAGCAATTACTTATATGTATAAATAAAATTGAGATGATTGTTGTTTGTCCCAAATAAGTATCCAAAAATCTAAATTGATTGTACAGACAAATAGAGGACAGTTGTGTGCATTTTATCCCCCCTTGAAAAAAAATGTTGGTAACTAATTATTCTAATATAATTTCATTCTGATATTTAACCATATCGTGTACGTTTTGAATGAACTAAAATATAGTATAATTAATTGTATGTAAGACTGTATAAAAATGATTTGAGGGTTAGTGCATTAAATACAACAACGTGATTCATTGGGAGTCCGAGTCTGTCGCGGCTGAGTGCGCTCGGTGTGGCTCGACGCGGCGCCGTCTTTGCTTTTACGCAACTAATGTTCTCGTAGGGCTGTCTATATAACCTAATACAGTAACCAACTTTTAATTTGTCAAATAATACTGAGATAGTCGACAAGTTTAGTTTGGTATAGCGTTATAGCGTCTATCACAATCATTGCGCTGTGCAATAGAGAAACATTTTACAAAACCGAAACAAGCTGATCATAGCCGGACGTCTCACTCTTCTACTCGACGTGCCAAATCAAATGCAGGATACTGTACTGCCTGATAAGTTTGGAAATAGCATATCAGCATTATCGGAAGCAACGTGAGTGCTTCAAGTCTTCTCATCGAGGGAGCATTTGCACATATTATTGGATATTCTAGAATTTTAATTTTCATTACAGTTAGATATTAGAGATCTTGTTAGAGATTTCTTGTAGTGTTCAATTTCAGATTTATACCTACTGCTTTATGAAAATAGTCACACAGCAAGCTATGAACAAAAACTATAAAGAAACAGCCGCACCTGTGTTAAAATGGTTATTAAACAACGACAATGTGAAACACAACGGTATTAATGTAACTCACACATCTCTTTTAGGTGACTTAAAGCAGTGTCCGCGTCGGGTGACATTTGCACAGGTGGCTAAATAAACCAGTAAGAGACCCGCAGGTGCATCAGCACCTCTAGTAAATGAAGATCTTGCAGATTCGTCGCAATCATGATGTTCATTAGTTTGACGTGCTTATGTGTGTGTTTTTCGGTATCTCCACTGAACCAACATCGTGGATTTTAAGACCGTCAGTAATGATTACTATTTGCTGCTCTTTTGCAAGATCTTCCCAGTAGGGAAAATTGATGTCAAGACAGATCATATTAACGTTCACGCGTTCCTTGAACCATTGGTATAGAACGGTCCATTGGACGTTTAGCAGGTACAATTTCTCCAAAAGGAGTTTTCCTAAGCCGACGAAAGGGTTCCATACGATGCACATGTCCTAGTCAGTATTGTAACTTTTTATGCTTTACTACGGTGGTTACGTTAAATTCACCTGTCAGTTCTTGTATACTGTAATTTGTCAGCTTATCTCTCCATGTGACGTAATATATAGAATACATCGAAAACAATGCAAATGGAAAAAGTTTAACCACTTTTCTTGCTTAACACATGACCTTCCAGTTTTAGCTCCGTAAAAGAGAATATTTAAGGAACATGTCTTATATATACCACGGTAACTATATCTATGTAATACATAAATACATACAATCAAACTACGTTTACGACCTCATATCTAAAATTTAATATATTTCCAATTGATCTAGGTTCGAATATGGATGGTTGGACATTTTGAAATATTTTTTTAGGCTTATCCACTTAAACTAAAGTAAGAATGTGTTCAACCACTAAGGCTATAGAAAATAAAGGACATTTTGAAATGTTACACGTGCACATTCACTTAATTTAATTTAATGCAATTATGTATTAATGTAATTATAGCTCCATCTACTTAATAAAGGAAAAGGTTAACAAGTTCATATTAAATATTGAAAGAGTGCTTATTAAATTAACATTATGAAGGTAATGACCTAGAACTATATTTAATCAGGTACTAACGCGGTTTGGAAGATCTATTATTTTATATCATCGTCAACAGCCTGTAAATTTTCATAATCATAATAATAAGGTTCATTCTTCTCTATCTTGTATCTAAAAGCAAACAGTACATCAAAATCAACCAAGAGAAGACAACTTTCGGGATCGATAATAGATATTTTATTTGCAGATACAAAGTTCTGAAAGTATAATAATAAAACAACAAAATCTGTGACACATAAAATATTTAATTGTGCTACTGCATTATTCTTACTGCGATAATATAATAACCAGATACAAAGATCTACCAGAGAGCACACACTTGGGGAATGCTTACACGACTGAGTGTTGCTCTGAACGATCTGATTAACAATATACATTGGTGTAGGTACACAAAGTATTTCAGCTATGTTTTCAATCTTACTTTTATTAACCTATCCAGTTAAAAATAGAATTGCAATTATTTTGGCACAAATTGTCAATTTCTCATCACGTGGAATATCTATAGATTTTTTTACATAATACGTTCCCTATTATTGTTTACTAGCTGATACTTGCTTCTTCGTCTGCGTTGTTTATTATTTTAACAATATGTTTCATGTACAAAGGAATAAATATAAAAAAAATTAAAGCAAATGTGTACATGGCTTAGAATATTCCTTTGTAAAAATGTTATCCGTTTACTTACACTCTTCTGCGCATGCGCATCACACCGCTTTCCCATCTCAAAAATAGCCGATCAAGAAATGCTCATAAAAATCAAAGTTTCTTAAAACTTTAAGAACTATCCACGAAATAAGGACAACTTCATTGATTTTCTTATTTAAATAAGAACTAAGTATCTATGAAGTAAAACTCAACAAGTTCGATTGAAATCTATCTAGTAGTTCTTGTGTGACGTGAGCACAACTGCATACCTCTATCAGTTAGTTATATAGATATGTAAAGGCAAACTTTTGGTTAAAATGACATTAAATAATAATTTATGGCAACCCTATAAAATAAGACCGTCAGACAGTAGTATAACAACGCCCAGCAACGCGTAATGCATGTCGGCCTCACAGCGCTACTAATCACAACTTTATTCACCAGTTATTTTTATGAATGTCTCGTTATATAAGTTATCATTAGTGCTAGTAACGACTCTTTATGTTGTTGGGTGGTCGAGTTCGTAAGTATTCAAATCGACCATTATAACAACATTTTTATTTTCGTACAATTACATTAACATTTTACAATTACATTTACATTTCATGGTCGTCCCATGTTTCAAACTTAGGAAAACCAGTAATACTTTCTTAGGTAATAGTGTTAGGTTTTATAATAAAGTCCCAGAACATATTACCGATTTGCCGGACTGTAAATTTAAGCGCCATGTCAAGTTCTAGTGTCGAAAGGCTATTATAGAGTGGATCGATATGTGAACGATGGTGATGTCTAGAATTGATTCCTCTCTGTGCATTCACTAAAAACGGTATTGTAACGTATAATGTATTCGAAATATATATATATATATATATATATGTGTTAAAAAGATGTACCCGATCGAGTTTCTTGCCGGTTTTTCTCTATGACCGGGTTGATTTTCGAACCGGTGGTAGTTTTGACGTTCATGAGCGCCTTATTAGGGCCTAAACTGAATAAAGTATTTTTGATTTGATTTAATTTGATTAAATATTTGACAAACTACAATTATTTAACAACTAGCACCCGAGCGCCACTTTGTCTGCGAATTTAAAGTGCAACTTCTTATGGGAGCTCTTTAAAATATTCATCGGCAACCTTTTTGTGTGAAGAAAAGTGGTATGGGTAAACACTGTGTCGGGTAGAGTGTTCAAAACACTGATTCTCGTCCGATCACCGAGTTAAGCATTCTCGGGCATGGTTAGTACTTGGATGGGTGGCTACTTGGGAACACCGCGTAACGTTGGCTTTTCATTGTATTTTTTTAATTAAAATTTTTCATTGTACTACATAAATTACACATTTTACAAATTAAAATGTGTCCCTGTAATATAATATTTTCACTTCTGTCGTTTGTCATTACGACACACCCTGTTTATTTATCTTTGTATAGGATTATATTTGTAAGTAATAAATAGTAATAAAAGTAACTTAAACTGCTTCTTATAATATCAGCTATTTATCAGTAAAAGTCCCGTCAAAATCGTCTCGTGGATTAGCCGGAATAAACACACAAGAACTCCAAACTTTCATATACATTTAATAAAATTCAGTTACTTTGATGTTACAGACACCTCAATTTTATTATATTATAGATATATTATATTTATTCATCAGCACGTGTACTCTTACTCATAAGAAAACTGTAAATCTGTTTTTGCTTGTCATATTATAGTTCAAAAAGCAAGATGTGTTGATCATATCTCTCATTAGAAATCGGTGACTGATGACCGCATTAACCATTACCGTAGTTGAGACCGTATGAACTCTACCCCGTGAAAATTAGCTCGTAAAAACATTACTTTTATGAATTCTATCGATCCGCAATATAATATCACTCAGATATTATTGAAATTTTATATCAACGTTTTGTGCGAGTTTAAAGGTAGAGTTTTCGCATGGTGTTCACAATTCCGTATGGAAGGATACACCCTCCAGTGCCCACGTCTCGCGTCCACGACACTTTATTCCTAGTTTCTCACTTATTGTTCTACAGTATGTCCCACCGAGTTACTGGTGAGGTGAGAATGAATGAATGAATGAATGAATGAAATTTATATACAAACATATCTACATTCAAATGTCTTCATTGTCTCGTTAGTTAGTTAACAAGGAAGAAAAATATAAATAAAGGAACTAAATAAAAATATATAATTATTGTATAAAATGTCCTAAAAACATTACTTAATATGTTAATTGACGCTTTATTAATTTCATAGTTAAATAACATGCTAAATTTATTCAAATTTATTCTATTTAATATGTGAAGATCTTCTGGCAAGGTTCTTTACCTATTATTTTCTTTGCATATCTATACTAATATTATAAAGAGGTAAAGTTTGTGAGTTTGTGACGTTGCGGGGGGTAATTTCAGGAACTACTGGTCCGATTTGAAAAATTCTTTTAGTGCCGTATTTATATGCCGTATTTAGCTCATTTATCGAGGAAGGTTATAGGCTATATGTCATCACGCTAAGACCCATAGGAGCGAAGCACCAATGAAGAATGTGTCGAAATCAGGGTATTTTTTCCTCTTGAGAGTTTCCGGTGCATGTTAGCGTTAACCCAAAGTAACTATTCCACGCGGACGAAGTCGTGGGCAGAGGCTAGTTCTTGATAAAGAAACGTTATTATTTCGTATAAAGTATAATTATTACTCGCGAATTCATTTACAAAAATACTTATCTAATCTGTTTGTATAATAGAACAACTGAGTCACTAATATATTTGTATGGCGTGAAAATTTGCTTGCGAGTTCCTTTTACACTTTAGTGGGGCAATAACGAAGAATTTTTGAAAATTTAATTTGAAATTAAAATTTACTTGGAGTAGGAGGATAAAAATTTGTATGTAATTCCGCCATTTTTCCGTCAGTAAATTAGTCTTTTATTGATACATATATGTATACACACCACATATATAGGTGTACACTAGACCGTCGAAAATATTTACTGCATAAAAAATGCATGCAAAGCCGCGAGATATTGCTAGTTTAAGTAGAAAAGGATACGACCAAAGATTAAAAATATACATATAACAAATAATTGATCAAGTGAATACAGTTTTGTATTTAACACTAAAAGTATGAAAAATGACATCAACTTCAAATTTAGTCCGGTGAAGTTGTGAAGGTCGAACAGACCAGTAGCGTTAATTAGTTCGAAAAAAAAATAACTTGAAACAAAAGTCTTAAAACAAGACGTTCTAGACAAACTTTAAATGTATTAAAACTCTAACCAGTGAGTATTTCAGCACAAAACGATTCGCTAAATAAAAATGTAATACACAATTAAACATATAAAATAAATTAATTGAGAATCAAGGTGATGTTATCCATTTTAATTGAATACGTGAGGTTTTTAATTTGTTTTCCTATATTATTAACACAGACTATTAACCTTGTAAAAAACGGAATAATAAATATTTTAACACGCTTACCTCCGTTAAAATATTTAAATTCCCTATAATTACGGAAGTGAATTTTATATTTAATAACATCACATAACACTTTTCGGAATACGGAATGAGTCACTTACAGTAAAACAGAATATTTGTAGGATTTTATTTGCTTTGTTTATAATTTAACTAGCCGCTGCCCGCGACTTCGTCCGCGTAGTAATAGTTACTTCTCTGGGCTAACGCTGACACACAGCAGAAGTTCTCAAAAAGAAAAAAAACATCTCGATTTTGAAACATTTTTCATCTGTACTCCGCTCTTATTGGCCTTAGCGTGATGATATATAGCCTATAACCATTCTCGATGAATGAGATATATAACTCTGAAAGAATTATTCAAATCGGACGAGTAGTTCCTGAGATTACCCCCTACAACGCCACAACGTCACAAATTCACAACTTTATAAAAAAAAACTATAAAAACTTTATCTCTTTATAATATTAGTATAGATTCAGGTGAGGCAATTGCGAGAACGTCGTCTCTAATATTACGTATTTTGAATGATTAAATCAGATAACAGATGTGGCTAAAATTCATATTTGAAAATGGCGAATTCAAATGATGTACCAACCGTGACGTAAATCAAAGTACTTATGCATGTACACTTACTTCTAGGAAGTGTATAACGTATACAGAACAAAGATATCATCTATACACATAATAAGAATGTAAATTTAACGTGTCTGTACTTTTGCGATTTTCGTGAAAATATTGTTGGTGGTGTCTAGGAATAAGTCATAGAATACATTTCAATCATTTTTGGAAACGTCTGTCTGTCTGTTTGTATGAACACGTATCACTGCTAAAGTACTGGGTTCACAATAAAACCTTATATCGTAAATCGTAAAGCATATATTTGGGAGTACCTTAGTTTTTGTTTCATTAAAATTGGTTCACTCTATCAAAAGTTATTGTAATTAGAATGACGGCTCGAGGTAAGTACGAGAGAAGAGTAGTAATCTAGGAGTATACTAACATTATAAAGGTTATTTGTTTAGTTGAACGCGCTAATCTCCGGAAGTACTGGTCCGATCCGATTAGATAGCTTATTTATCGAGAAAGGCTATAGGCTGTATATCTCCACGCCCAGACCAATAGGAGCTGAGCAATAATGACGAATGTTTCAAATTCGGGGTTTTTTTCCTTTTGAGAGCTTCCGCTGCGTGTTAGCGTTAGCCCAAAGTAACTATTCCACGCGGACGAAGTCGCGAGTAGAAGCTAGTTATAACTAAAACGTTAATACAGGAGCAGCACAGGCGCTGCTTTGTTGAGGCTTCGTGCCGCTATATACGATATTTGGCTAACTCTTCATAATCCAGCAGTGCATTATGTGGTTTCTACCACATCCATCATGTTCTACGAGTTCTTATCAAAATGTTGTTTTAGGTATTGAACGAATAACTCTTCAAAACGATTGTGATTCTGTTGCAGCATATGATATCGCGTCAATTGACGTAAATTCGGATTCTAAATTGAACTGTCGGGGAAAAACTCATCGCGATGTAATCTTAGCATAGGTAGCAGAGCATTTTCTAATGCTTTCCTGATTAAGCTACCACTCCTAAGATATGTTCTGGACTGACTTAATGAAAAAGTTGTAATTATTTTTGGATAGCCTATCAGCAACTGGAAGAGCATAAGTCATATTATTATTTTTTAACATAAAAAAAAACAATAACAAAATACTACACATCTATTAAGAGACAATCTACTTTTCCATCGCAACAATTACGTACGGCTGGAGCACGTTACTACGACAGTTATTAACATACGATTACGTGTCACACCGTTGTTGTCTACTACATAGCTGGAGGTATGAAGCAATCTACTACACCTGGTAGAGGAATGGCATGCGTACGCAATTAAATAAATACTCCGATATCGCGGTGCGGCTGTGTGTTAAGTAATCGGTATTGATAATCAATATTATTACTTAGTTACATTTGTTCTTTAAAATTACATAGTGTATTATAGCGTAGATACAAAATATAAACAAATTTTTATTTAACCTTTTTTTTTTTTTTTTTTTTTTTTTTTTTTTAACGTGGGGAAATCCCTTATGGATACCCACCCTCCCGGGGGAGAGAGTGGGTTATGTCCGACTCGCACGGACTAAAACCCCACGGTGTACCGACAGACCGTTGTGTGGGGGCGGCAAGGGATCGTTCAAGCTAATCAACCTTGTAGAGCCGCCCCCACGGTCCGCCCGGCGGAAGGTGACCGCCGGGCTCCTACCTATAGAGGGACAGACCGGGTACACGCCGGCTGCCCCCCCTCGTCCGCCGGACCTGTGCAATGAGGAGATGGGCCCCCCGGCCCATCCCCTCAGGTCCGGCTACGGTGGCAGGAGGAGTTGGGCAAAGCGCCGCCTCCTCCTGCCAATCCTCCGTTGGCGGAGACGGCCACTCAGTGGGTCCGCCTCGCGGGCCCTCTCCGCCGCCTCCTTCTGCGAGATGACGTCCTCGCAGAAGGAGGACATCGCTCGCCACGCCTGTTCGCTGCCGAGCATGGCCGAGACCACGCTCGGCAGCGACAAGTCAGGTCCTACCGCCGCCGCCAGAATGCGGCGCTGCTCCCCCCACGCAGCACACTCAGACAGAGTGTGCTGCGCGGTATCTTCGTCAGCGCCGCACTCGTGACAGGCGGCGGTTGGCTCCCTGCGCGCGATCCGGTGCAGGTACCACCCGAAACAACCGTGTCCGGTGAGTACCTGCACCAGCCGGAACGTCAGGGAGCCCCACTCCCTATCAATCCACTCCCGCAGGACCGGGCGGACGGCGTCTACGGTAAACCGCCCGAACCGCTCGTCCGCCAGGTCCTGCTGCCATCTTTCGACGGCGTCTCTTCTGAGACGCCGTCTCTCCGCCTCTACTTCCCTGGGAGCCGGAGGCTCCCCCTCCCTCGTTTTCTCGCCGCCGTGAATTGGTACACGGCGGCGAGAACTCCTGCCTCCAGCTCCCAGGGTAGGGAGCCGGCGAGCGTAAAGGCCGCCGCAGAGGACACCGTCCGGTACCCCCGGATCGCCCTCAGTGCCACCGTGCGCTGCGCATTACGCAGCGCGCGCACGTTGGCGGCACCGAGGGCGTCGGCCCAGACCGGTGCCCCGTAAGCGGCCATCGCCCGCACGACTCCCATGTAGAGTCGGCGGCACCCGGCGCCAGGCCCCCCTATGTTAGGGAGCAACCGGCCGAGTGCCGCCGCCGCCCCAGCAATTCGCGGTCCGAGCCCCGCAAAGTGGGGCTCGAACCGCCAGCGCCCGTCCAGGGTGAGGCCCAGATACCTCATCTGGGTCCCCACCCTGATCCGGGCGCCCTCCACCACAATGTGGGCCCCAGGTGGTGGCCCCCGCCGAGGCCCATGGAAGAGTAGGGCCTCGGTCTTCTCGAGGGCCACCCTGAGGCCCAACCTCCTGATGCGCCTGACCACGAGGGTTGTGGCCATCGTGGCCAGGCGCTCCACCTCCCTCCACTCCCCCCCCCCGGGCTACGACTAGGGTGTCATCCGCGTAACATATGAGGCGTGCCCCATATGGGAGCACGCCGCGGAGCACCCAGTCGTAGCCCATGTTCCACAGGAGCGGCCCCAAGGCCGACCCCTGTGGAACCCCCCTCCTTGTGGCCCGCCGGACCATACGCCCGTCGCCGTCTACGTAGGCGACCTCCCTACCCTCGAGGTATGCCTCCAACACCCGCCGCAGGTACGGGGGCACTCCGAAATATCGGAGCGCCTCCCATATGACGCCATGCGGCAGGGTGTTGAAGGCGTTGGCGATGTCAAGGGACACCGCCAACACCCTTTCCCCCTGGGAGGTCGCCTCCGCAGACAGCGACTTAAGGAGGGACAGGGCGTCCACCGTGGAACGTCCTGTCCGGAAGCCATACTGCGCGTCCGCCAGATTCGGCCCTACGCCCTCTAGGTGCTGGACGACCCGGGAGGAGATAATCCTCTCCAGCACCTTCCCGGCGTCGTCCAGCAGGACGAGGGGCCGATACGCGGACGCGCAGTCCGGAGGGCGGCCTGCCTTCTCCATAAGGCAGAGCCGCCCAAGCTTCCAGGGCTTCGGGTACTGCCCGACCGCAAGACACCGGTCGAACAGCTCCCGAAGCCACCCCCCTAGCTGGCCCAAAGCAAGGCCGAGCACCCGACCCGGGACCCCATCGGGGCCGGGCGCTCTACGCCGGCTGAGGAGGTGCTCGACGGTCCTCCCCCTCCGATAACGATCATGAGGAGGCATGGGAGGAGCCGGTAGCATCGGAGGGTCGGGGAATAGCTCTCCCACGACCCTCGCTACCACCTCCGGCCGGAGGGTCTCCGTCGCCGGGGGCGCCCAGGATCGCAACTTCTTGCGCACGATCCGGTACGGGCGCCCCCAAGGATCCCCCTCCAGCGTCTGGAGCAGCTCCTCCCACGCTGCTTCTTTCGCCCGGCTGATGGCAGCCTGCAGGGTCTTCCTGCACTCCCTATAGCTGCCATACAGCCGGGCCTCCGCCTCCGGGTCCCTATGCCGGCGCCGGCGGCTGCGCCCGAACAGCCGCCGGGCCGCGGAGCAGGCCGCTCGGAGATCGGCAATCTCCGGCGTCCACCAGTACACCGCCCGTTTGTCTGGGCGGTGTACGCTCCGCGGCATCGACGCGTCGCAAACCTCCGTGAGGGCTGTACGGAGGCGGGCTGCGGACGCGTCGACATCAGCCCCTGTGGGGGGGGGCATGGCCCAGGCCTGGACGATGGCCGCCTCTTCCGCTAATTCACGGTTGAGGCGGCTCATCGCCCAGCAGGGGAACTTCGCGCCCCTCCGGGGGCGAGTGCCATTTCTGGCTTGGGAGGTGGAGACCTCGAACCTGATATATCGGTGGTCCGATAAGGTCTCCACCTCCTCCAGCACTCTCCACCCCCGGACACGGCGTGCGACGGACGGTGTGGCGAACGAGACGTCCACCACCGACGCCCCGTTCCATCGCACGCACGTGGGAACGTTCCCCTGGTTGAGGAGGGACAGCCCCAACACGGCTGCCCACTCCTCAACGGCCATGCCCCTCAGGTCCGTGACTGCCGCTCCCCAGGTCCTCGATTTAGCATTTAAATCCCCCATGAGGACCACGGGGAGCGGCGACAGCCGTCTGACAGCTCCCTGCAGGGAGCCGAGGTACGCCTCGAACTCCCGCAGGGGCTTGTTAGGGGAGAAGTACGCCCCCACAATGGCGTACTCCCCCCAGACGGCCGTCACGAACCCGGCCCCTCTTTCCCTTGCCGCCAGGGACGAACCTCGACCCGCCACGATCGCCACGGAGCCGTTCCGATCCCCAGCCCACTGCGGCTGGGAGGGAACGAAGTAGGGCTCCGTGGCGACCGCGAGCCCGATGCCCCACTCCGCCACTGACTGCACGAGGAGATCCTGTGCAGCGGCGGAGTGGTTGAGGTTCGCCTGGAGGAAGCTGCATATGGGCCGATCCATTATTTTTTATTTAACCTAACTTGTTTGTCAACAACCCTTTGTAGGATGATACCATACACATCCGAATTAAGATAATGGGTATGGTTTTAGATAAAGTCTAAACAGAGTAACTTGTTGCTAGCACGCTAGCAGTAATTTTATCACAAGAAATGAATTCTCTGTGAGCCTAGGATACGATGTATTTTGGAAAAAAAAAACATTTAGGTTTTATTACAATAATTTAATATTGTGGTAAATTCTGGCATCCTACTGTTTGTGATACGTGATCTGGACTGATTACATTTATTTAGGTAACGGTCCACCACGGTCGAAAAGAAAATGAACGGAATCAAACTATTGTACCTTATACCTTGAGTCACGGGCGTTGCTCATTTTATATTACGCTAGCTTACTTTTATATGTATTAAAAAGAAGGCAAAGGCTCAATCAAATCCAATAACAAATTGCCCCGAAGCATCTACAAAAAATTCTGCATCGAATTCTCATATTCCTATGCCGATTCGTTCAGTACTTTTGATGTCATTGAACCTCAAAGGAACTGGATATTCATTTTCGTGTGACGAAAAGTGGTAGAAGTAAACACTGTGTCGAGCAGAGTGTCGAAAACACCGAGTTCCTAGATGGGTGGCCGCCTGGGAACACCGTGTGACTTTGGATTTTTGTTGTATTTTACAAATTAAAATGTGTCCCTGTAATATAATATTTTCACTTCTATCGTGAGTCTTTACCACACACCCTCTGTTTTTTAAGTAGTTATTGAGGAGTTTTAGTGTCATTACCAAAAATACGAAACAGTTACTTTTTTCCATACCGATAACTACATGATATGCATTTTAATAAATTGAAAATTATTGCATAATGGTCTATTTGTATATGTTCGCTCCCTAGCCGTTAACGTAAAAGAACAAAATTCAAAATAATGATATGCAATGATTATAGTGGTACTCTGTATGGTAAAGAAATATTGTAACCTTAAAAAATGAATTATGGTCGAATTTCAACTACTAGTAAAATAAAATAATCAAATGTTGGTCATATTGTGTACGGTTACGCGTTCTGCGGCGAGAGACTGCGGGTTGCCGCTACCGCACTGCGATCTGCTACTGACTTTGACGATGACTGTGCCACTATTGATAATTGAAATCGAATACTATTAAGTTAATAAACCCTGTGTGTATATATATGTAAATGGTTTCAACTGCTCTGAATATTTAGGTTAACTATTGGATTTACATATTGTGAACGGTTAAGCACTCTGCGGCGAGAGACTGCGGGTTACCGCTACCGCACTGCGATCTGCTACTGACTTTGACGATGACTGTGCATTATTGATAATTGAAATCGAATACTATTAAGTTAATAATACCTGTGTGTATATATATGTAAATGGTTTCAACTGCTCTGAATATTTAGGTTAACTATTGGATTTACATATTGTGAACGGTTACGCGCTCCGCCGCGAGACTGCGGGTTACCGCTACCGCACTGCGATCTGCTACTGACTTTGACGATTACTGTGCACTATAGATAATTGAAATATAATATTATTAAGTTAATAATCCCTGTATATATATATATATATGTATATATATGTGTGTAAATTCTTTCAATTGCTCTGAATATTTAGGTTAAATATTGGATTTACATATTGACTTTTATTTTTTACACAGATATGTGTTTTTATTGAGCTTCAGCCCATAATATGTTTGATTAACTAATAAAATGTTTATAACTTGCGAGCTCGGCCGACGTTGTCCCGCCCTGATAATAAATAAAACCTTGACAAATTATATACATAAGCCTTCCTCATTAATCATTTTATCTACTGTTGAAAACCGCATGCGAATCCGTTCAGTTGTTTCTGAGTTTATCGCGAATAGACAGACAGACAGAGGACTTGTTTTATAATATGTAGTGATTATTGCTCCAAGGACTAATAGATGTAAAGACTAGACTAATGTTGATAATTTCAATTTAGACTATAATTGATTTGAAAATTCGAAAAGAACACAGTTATTCCATTGTTTTGAGATACAATTTCTGTCGGTACTGTCGGTAGTCCTCATGACTACGTCGACTTTTTTTGAAGCACATATTAATTTTGAAAGCGTTTGGATTTATTTTCAGTCAGTTTCCAAATAAATGTAGACGTTAGTGAACTATACGAGCACAAATGTATGACTCACAAATGTATAAATAGCTAGCTTAGTTTAGCTTAGAGATATTTGCGATGTTGCATCCAAGGCAACAGCCCAAGCAAAGGTTCGCACGCTTTGGCACCCTTCATCTTGTTGCTATTTGGCTGAGTTCCTTAAATGCTCGCTATAGTAATCCGGCGAAGCTATACAGACCTGTCAGACCAATAAAGTAGTCAGTTCGAAAAAAAAAAGAAGATATTTTACAATGTTGTTCGTAATGTAAATGTATGTATTGTTTAGTTCATTTTTTTCCTCAAAAAATATGTTTACATCATATTTTTATAAGGAATGATTAATTGTACTCGAGTGATTATATCAAAATATCGTGTCAATGACCGTGCAATAAAAAAACGGTATCGTAAAATTAAAAAATTGCAACAAAAACTATAATATGACGTCATAGATTCTGATAGGCATATTATGTATTGAGTTCCGTGAAATGACTACAAATATAATGTATTAATCGTTACGTTTTTTGTAATATATATTTGTTATTAATATAAAAGAATACCGTGGATTTCAAATATTTATTTTTGAAGTAAAACTTTTTTAGGCGCATCTAGGAGGTTACTGAACAACAATGCAACGGAAGTCCGTTACGGCAATATGGCGTCACGTTTCTGTACCATCTGGTTTTTAAATACTTATTAAATCATACTTAATTTGATTTTGTCAATAAATAGTTTATAAACAAATTAATCAATTTGTTTTGAAAACAATAATAATAAATATTAAATTGAATAATAATAAAAATCATACAATAGAATTGATTATGTATATATGGGCGCGCGACCGTGCTACAATCTGGATTCAATGTAAGTAACAAATTAAATCAAAGTTTCATTATCTATAGTGCCATCTATCAGCTAATTCGGAACTTAAATAACAAGATTTCCTTCCATCACGTGTGAGGGTTACACGCACTCATTTTATACAATATGAAACTCAACAATTTCGCTTTAAATTATTTTGTAGTCAACTTTAACATTTTTAAATTTATTTACCTTTTATTTAGTATACTAGCTGATACCTGCGACTACGTCTGCGTCCTTTATTATCGCAGTTGTTTTGTTATATCTCAAAGGGATTAGGTAGCGTTATCGACGAAAACTCCCAGATGCGGCTTGACTTTTCCGACACTTCCAACAGTTATCGTTATAATTCAACCAATTTATAAATAATCTCGACAAATTATATACCTAAACCTTCGTGAACCACCCTTTATATTAATGAAAACCGCACGAAAATCCGTTCAATAGTTTTTGAGCTTATCGCGAACAGACAGACAGACGCGGCGGAGGACTTTGTTTTATAATATGCAGTGATAACTAATTGAGAGCGCCTATGAATTCTCAAAGAAGTTGCTGAAGAAAACGAAGCATTACTTAGTTCGTGCACCACGAAGAGAACAAATTCTACAAAAAAATGTGTCGGTCGTTGTTGAAACTTCAGTAGATACTTTCGGACTTAATTGTGCTTGTATTTAGGACTTTATATTTAGAAGGATACTTAAAACTTTTTTTTAAATTAGTACGGATTATAATTTATGTTTGTAACAGTATCGCAATATACTTTGAGATACTTTCGGTAGCAATAGTCAAAAGAGCTGATAACGATCATTTGAAATACCAACAGGCATCTTCTGCTATAGGAAGGGATGTGGTATTTACGAAGTATCGATATTCTATATCGAATTATCAATGGTTAAAAACTTTCGGTTACAAAAACTATAAAAATAGAACTGTAAACTCTTATCAGTAAATAGTATAACAATGTGTGTGTGATTAGTTCTCCTGAACTACACAATGGATTTTGATACGGTTTTAATTATTACTCTGAAAATTAGTTGTTGAACGTTTATATGTCTAATATATTCATAATTATATTATAATATATTTATTAAAAATAGAGAAAAGCCGATAGATGTCTTGTCATCAAGTTGTAAAAATATTTTTGGTCGCTTACAGTACTAACACTAACAAGATATATTATGTTAATGTATTCAGAAATTTTCATATCTCAAGAATAAGAATAAATCAATAGAATAAAAAGAATAAACATAGGCCACAATAAACAGTATTATCTTTTATATAACATTAAAGAATAATACGTTATTTTCTAAGATATTTTGACCAATATCCTTATCCTTATCCATTTAAATATATTAGTTCTGTTAGGCATTTAATATTGATTCATAACATATCATTTTAAATATTATTGTAGAAGATCCCACACATTTAAAGTTATGCGCAGCAAAAAATAATGTTTGTATTATGAGACCTACTACGAAGTTTCTTTGAATTTCAAGATTCCGGCATGAAAAAATCGTTGGGACAGTAAATGTATCTAAATCACCTGCACACTTACACCGCTGCATACGCACATTACACTCATACGAAGCTAGCACAAGTCGCTAGTATACGACAATATCGATAGTAAGTGTCACATGTGTCTTATACAATTAATTACATGAAACACTATTATAAACTCGTTTTTCATGATTTTATGTTTTCGAGTTTTATAATATTGTATCATAATTTGTTATGTGACGCTACGAATAGAGAGAGATGTTAACATGCTTGACCTACACAAGTGCCTCTTCAGAGTAACACCGGCAGTTGCTTGCTGATAAATTTTCAAATCACTGTAGGATTTAAACCATCATCCAGTCTCAGTCATACAGTCCTCCAAACATATTATCACATATACTACTAAAAACGAAAGAAGAAGACCGAAAAAGCAAAAGACGGTCGGACTGGATTTAAGTTTGAGTTTTTATAAATAAAAAAAAAATATCGATAATTCGAACATCGATATTTCACTCCCACTTCAAGAGTGAATGACGCAGTAAGAATGGTAACACGTACGACGCACCTCCGGATGCGCCCGTCCAATTTGTCTGTGAATAGCATGAGAGAGGCAAGGCGAGGCGAGTCGATTGAATTAGTAAGTGGAATGTGTCTAACACATTTACCGCCAACTAATTAACACCCATTATGATACTGTGTTCGAAATGGGAGTGCATTTCGAAACTAAGCGGATGCTACTCATTTATTCAAATTCAATATATTTATTAGAGATTTACAATTACCAAGTGCGAGAGCATGGTGATTGTGTTCGATTGGACGTCCACCATGATACACTAGGTGCAGTACTCACTACAGTAGCTTGCTGAGAATCAACTGGTATATCATCATATATATTAATACGTGAAGCCAAATCTTTGTATCCCTTTTTAAGAAAATTGCGTGAACGGATGAATGTGAAATTTGGCATAGTTAAAGTTTATATGGAAGAGAAGTGCAGAAAGCTATTTATTTTATATAAAATGCATTATAAGTACATTCAATTAATTAAAATATGCATTACTCAAACTACTGCTCCAATTTTACACAACATATACACACATGTAAATAAAAAAGACATTTTGACATCCGTCAATAACGGACTTCAAAAAAGTAGTAATAATATTCGTCCAATAGGACCGGCGAAGAAATTAATCCATACTGCCAAACTTCAAAAAAGGTTGCGAAGGAGGTTGCTATGCTTGATTGTATGTATTTTTTTACTCTTACGTTTCAATTACCCTTTTACATTCCCAATTCCATAATTCCATACCCAATTCTACATTCAACAATGATATTATAATATATATATTAACACGTGAAGCCAAAACTTTGCCCCCCTTTTTAAGCGAATTGCGCGAACGGATGAACTTGAAATTTGGCATAGTTAAAGTTTATATGGCAGAGAAGTGCACAAAGCTATTTTTTTTTATATAAAATGCATTACAATCATATTAAATTAATTAAAATATACATTACTCATACTACTGCTTGAATTTTACACAACATATATGTAAATGAAAAAGACGTTTCGAACATCCTTCAACCTTCTTACGTTCCAATTAACTTTTAAATATTTTTAACATGACTGACGTTGCATGCCTTACAATATGCCCTTTGAAATCAACTGGTCAAATTGTAGGTTAATTTTAGAATAATATAATATGTAAATTCATAATATACATTAATATTAATTGATAAATAATTTATCTTTAGTAAATTTATGGAACTACTGAAATAATTATTATTCTCTTTGGTTTTATTGAATGTCAAAATTTTTATGTAACAGACTTCTTTCACTTCATGTTGCCATAAGAGTAAAGCAATATTTCCAAAGTCAATGTCAATATTTTAATGTTTAGTATTTCTTTATGGTGTACTCAAATGATGATTCAATAAAAAATGAGCGAAAAATACTTTGTAAAATCAAAATAAGAAAATTTGTTTGGTCATGAAAGTAATCCACGACTTATATCTCCGCGGTTACAATGATGCAGTTCAACTTGATGTAGCAATTATATTTAGTACAGTTGATGATGAATTATGAACAAAAATGAATTCATTTTCAAAAGTTAATGGTAGTATTATAAAAGGCAGAGAATGCCTTAGGTATTAAGTCCGCCATTGCGTATTTAACGCATAATGTGTAAATAAATAAACATCTTTGTTTTGGATTCATAATTTGATTGTATTGTGTATCCATTACTTTTCCATATGATGATACTGGGCATATCACTATTCCTCATAATGTATAGACTATATTTAATTCAATATCACCCAGAAATATCACGCACCCACAGTGTCGTGTAAAATTAATTGAAAATTGTGTCATGAGGGGGTCCAATATTTTTTTTTTATTTTCGTAAAGTTATGTTTACTTAGTATTTAAGAGCCTTACCACCTTATGTAACCGCCTGTTTTTTGTTTCAAATTTATAATTAATTTCAATTTTCATTTAGGCATCGATTTTTTTTATGTTTATATAATTGAAAAAAAGTGGCAAATAACTGAGTAGGCACGATGAAAGCCTTTGATTATAGAGGTTATAATACCCTTTGATAAAAGAACCCTAATAAAATTCAAACTTTAAAAATTCAATGAACTATGGTCGAATGTCGACCACTGGGCGCCCACTAGTATATATTAATACGTCAAGCCAAAACTTTGTACGCCTTTTTAAGGGAATTGCGTGAACGGATGTACGTGAAATTTGGCATAGTTAAAGTTTATATGGAGGAGAAGTGCAGAAAGCTATTTTTTTTAATATAAAATGAATTAGAAATACATTAATTAAAATATGCATTACTCACACTACTGCTTGAATTTTACACAACATATACACACATGTAAATGAAAGACTTATTGACATCCGTCATTTTAGTTTTACGTTCCAATCACCTTTTCAATATTTTTAACATGGCTGACATAGAGTAACAAACCTGCGAGTAGTTATAAGCGGTTTCATAATTCTATGATGGCTGACGTTGCATGCCTTACATGGCCTTTGAAATCAACCGGTCAAACTGTAGGTTAATTTTATAATAATATAATATGTAAATTCATAATATACATTAATAATTAATCGATAAAAAATTATCTTTAGTAAATTTATGGAACCGCTGAAATAATTATTATTCTCTTTGGTCTTATTGAATGTCAAAATTTTTAGATGACAGGACTGCTTTCACTTCATGTTGTCATAAGAGTAAAGCAATATTACCAAAGTCAATGTCAATATTTTAATGTTTAGTGTTTTTATATGGTGAACTCACTTCAAATGATGATTCAATAAAAACTAAGCCAAAAAAGACTATGTAAAATCAAAATAAGAAAATTTGATTGCTCACGAAAGTAAACTTATGTAAACGCCTGTTTTTTATTTCAAATTTATAATTAATTTAAAATTTCATTTAGTTTAATATTTATGCAATTAAAAAAAAAGTGGCTAATTAGTCATGAGGGGGTCCGATAATTTTTTTATTTTCGTAAAGTTATGTTTACTTAGTGTTTAAGAGCCTTACCACCTTATGTAACCGCCTGTTTTTGGTTTCAAATTTATAATTAATTTCAATTTTCATTTAGGCATCGATTTTTTTTATGTTTATATAATTGAAAAAAAGTGGCAAATAACTGAGTAGGCACGATGAAAGCCTTTGATTATAGAGGTTATAATACCCTTTGATAAAAGAACCCTAATAAAATTCAAACTTTAAAAATTCAATGAACTATGGTCGACTGTCGACCACTGGGCGCCCACTAGTTGATATAAATAGAAATCAATTGACGAATGTAAGTAAGCGCATAATTTCAGCATAGCTACACCACCTATTTGACTAATTATTTTTGTTTTCTGTTTATAATTACCATGGCACGATAAAAGGCGACATAAAAAAAAAACGAATAAGACGGTAGAGCGAACTACAAAAATATTGAAAGAATTGATAGATTAACACGTTCAGTTATCATTTTATTTCACTACGTGTTAAAGAAAAGATTTTCTATTATACCTATAAACGTTGTCATGATAATTATTACAAATACAGCATGAAGCGAATTGGCCAAACAGATGTAGCCTTTCTGAAGTGTTGAGCTTACATATATCCGGGCCCCGGCAATAGATTTTCATTTATATAGATATCAACACGTGTAATTATTTTTCTCTGTTATTCTTTTCTTATATTGTACTTACTATTAGCTGTAAGTTTGAAAAATACTTTCCCGGATTATAGACAGTTCACCGGAGTTCTTGTGTGAAGTGAACGCGCTTGTCATACAAGCGACATGGATTTATGACACGTCAATTACCTGAAATTGGTGCTTTGACTACTTGCACATTCGGCTTTGAGAAAGATCAAAGTGTCAAATCCATGTGTACCAAAGAAAATTTCAGTTATTTTGTAGGTAAATAATAAATATCTAACGCGGCCCTACGGTAGATGATATGAAATCAAGATAAAATACTCCACCGTGATATTCGCTTTAGAGAGGAGGCTAATTTTTTTAAACAATGTTGCATTTATGTATACATGATATTTAATATCCACACACAAAACTCACAGATACAGTAGGTACCCGGTTTTTAATTTATCACGTCGGGAAGAAGACCAAGATAGCGGGCAAATTCCGTTTCGTATGGCGTCATCTTTGTCTATCGCAGTAATTACGCTGTGCGAGAGAGAGAACGCTTTACAAAACCGAAGCAAGCTGATCTTATCCAAACGTCATGAACCGGGTATTAAATGCTCATTATAAAAAAAGCAGTCCAGAATGGATGTCAGACCCGCAACCTTTGGGCTGTCAAAGACAAAGTCAGGGCTTGCTTTTGTGTCTAATTATGTAATATCTATATTTATGTATAAGTTACTGTTTGATTACTATAATACAACTATATTTATTTCGCATCATACAATGTGATATTATGTTCCAAATAGTGTAATAGAAGATATATATATACATATATATAGAATAGAAGAAAATAATTCGATTAGTGCCGTGACTAAGTTTACTGCAGAGTCATAAGCCTCTTCCCAAAAAAATGTATGGGCATGACTACATTGCCATCCCACGGTGTATTGACAATTTCAAACTTCGAGAAATTCTCAATTTTGTCCAACACACGGTGGTGCTACAAGGATATTTACCAGGTTCAGATTTCCTCACGATGTTTTCCTTCACCGTCAGCCGATAGCATTACCAATTTGAATTAGTAAAAGTTCCTACACGAATTCAGAACAATTATTGTACATACATGGACATCGAATTGACATTCCACCGGTGAAACCACTCGACTATCACGACACATTAATCTTTAATTGAATATAACTAAGATTTATAAATTCTTGCTCCATTTGAACAATCACCATGGAATTTAGCATACTTAAATATTTTTTCATACAGAAGATTTATATACCTACTATCCATCTTACTATAACTCACCACTAGGTGGCTTTTAAGTTCTAAAAGTTCATACCGTTTAATTAATTATCATGTATTGCAGAAATTTCAACACTTTTATTAACTTTGTTATAACTCGTGTGAATTTACGGTAAAGTTAGTGATACTGTATAGTGTATATGTCTCTACGTCTTCCTGTCTACCTCTGAATGAATTTTATGGCATACATAATTATAAAATAATGAGAATAACATGAAAATTACATGATGAGAATAAGTTAATGTGCATTGTTAAAGCGAATCTCCGGTGCGGTTGGAGCGCGGCAGCTGCGCGACCGGCGGAAGCTGATAAGAACCGATAGCGACCCCTTATCAGTAGCATGATAGCCGCGGAGGCACCGCGCACGACACCTCACACACCTGGATGCTTTGCCTGTAATATTACTCCTACATGTTTATCTCAATGGAAAATTTATCATAGAACATATAAAGTAGAAACGAAGCGTCAATAACATTTATCTCACAAATTACTCATCTGAAACCGACTTATTTACGCTTCGAAATAAATAAACTGTACGGTAACGTACATTGCATGTGTTGCCCTAGATATTATGTACGCATTAGCACAGTTATTTTAAATTATATTTATTGAATAATTAAGTTGTTATTCGCATTCAAGCACTCAATTCGGTTGCACTCATTTTTCAATTACGTCATGCATCTTTTTCACATTTTCTGCTGATGATTGTTGAATGCTGGGAAAATTCAGTAGTTAATTGGCGTGGTATGTAAATAATAGTCGGATGTTATCGAAGCGTTGCTTTAAGATCTTCCAACTAGTTTCGTAATTGTCCGCACTTATTGAACGAGGCGTGTTCCGCTTCACCCCTAAATTTAGATTTCAAATGCTGCATTTTTTGTGAGGTTGATATCAACGAGTTTTGGTGTATCTATTGTTTCTGTAAATAAATCCTTGAATGTGGTCCATTGAGAAAATAGGTAACTAAATTTTCAATGTTTCTTGATGGTTTCGCTCCCAGATTTTGTTGTTAATCATTCAGATTCTTTCCTCTAAAATTCTAAATCCTTATTTATTTATTTTTTGAATAATTTTTTAAACCACTCTTGTTCTTCTAGGGGTCGGTCAATGTTATTATAACTAAAAAGCTGTATATACGTTACCTACATGATATTTTAACAAAACAAATGGCACGATAACGCACACATACATAAAGTAATATTGTAACGCCACACTGTCTTAGATAAAAAGTGGAAGTAAGATGGTATATTCTCAACATCGGTGGTGAAAAAGTAATAAAGATAAGCTAGTTCGCCAAGTTTTAACAAGGCGCTGACGAAGCGCTTATGACGTATCTACAGTTTTTTAGTTATAATATCATTGCGGTAGGATATATACCAACTTTATAAAGCAAAAACTATCAAAGATATCAAGCAGGATGGACGGACCAGGGTAAATTATTACCGGAACCTATGGATATTTGCGACGCCAGGGTTGTTACTGTTATTTTCCCGGTATTCAAGAGAGTTGTTCAGTCTCTCTTTAAAGAGCTCCATATTGTAACAGTGTCTTCGTAACGAAAAGAGGTGCATGGCGGTTAGATTATTTCTAAGTCCGCCTGGCTAGCTATAATACTTAAACTGAAAACCTGTCGCCATTGTTGGTGTATTCCGACAGCTACCCTCGAGAGCCAGTCTCCTCTAGGCTGGCCCGTTTACCACCTTAGACCACGTCGTAACTTGACATCAGGAGGGACTGTGGTCAAACGCTAAAATCCAGGGCTTTTTGTGGGGGCACGCGGGCGCATTGCCCTTAAATGGAAATTCGAAAATACCGAAAAGTTGCCATATAAAGTTGGTTTTCGTTCTGAACATTTTATAAAAGTATCTTATTATTATATGGCGAAAGTACCCAAAATAACAAGGTGTACATTTTTGCACTTTTGCCGTACCAAAAGGATTATGGATTTGAACCTTCGAAAACTAGCGTGACCTCAAAAAGGAAGTGACAAAGAATGGCCTGCTAAAACCTACATATAAAGTTTTAAAATAATGTAATTAAAACAAAAAATTAAAAAAAAATCGAGAAGTCTGTAGCTTATGGAAGCGAATAAAGAAAAACACTGTTAAATTTAACTTTTTCTCTTATTTATCTTCTATGTACATATAATGAAAATTACAGTTTCTTTTGTGGCTTAAACATATCGAAACAACTCTGATCGTTTCGACATATGACCATTCGATGCAGAATTTTTTGTACTTGGTCCTAGGGGCCATTTTTTTATTCAATTGACCCTTTTTTTCTATTCACAAATGAAGCGAGTGGTTATTTACTAGTTTCATATATTTATAAAACTCAATATTCAAAAGACAGGCCATGCAAATCTCTTTCTTTGGACGGCAGAACAGCCTTTTGAGGAAAGCCGTGTCGGATACATTCTTATCGTGCACGGCAGGAAGGTTCTAGAAAACCTTAGCGTTGTTGCGACTCGCGGTTTCCGGAGTGGTGATAACCAACCGGCTGGTGGTGAAATGTACAATAAAAATGTCAACGGCGTCCACATAGAAACATCTGATTCTTCAACAGTTACTGTGTTTGTTAGGTGATGTCGCTAAGCTAATTTTTTTATATAATATATCGTGATTGCGTTTTAATCCAGCACAAGTTTGCATCATTCCTTTAATGTGTTTTGATAGAAACTTCTTATTTTCTCTAGTAGACTTTGTTTTATTTTTTGGAAGTGACTATTCTATTGGCATAGAAAGGTTTTAACAGCTTTTCCGAAATACGAGTAGACTTTGGTATCCGACGTTGTTCTATTAAATCTCATATATCGTGATTACACCATTTTATACACTGAGTAGCTGATACCTGCCACTTTGTCTGCGTCGTTTACTGAGAATATATTTTATGTACAGAAGAAAATACATAAGCATGACACCGATGAACATAACACAGGTCATTGAACGCGTACTGCCTTTAAAATCATAGTTTCTTAAAACTTTAATAACTTTACATTAAATGAAGACATCGTGATAATTATTTTTTTATATAACGGCCGAGATTCTAAGCTATAAAATAAAATCAAAATATATCCAATAGTTTCTGAGTGATGCGCGCAGAACGACAGACATCTCTCATTTTATTTATAAACATCGTATAACATTGAAGAAGATACGGGTAAAAAGGATAGCTATGTATATCCACGCCTACGTGATTTCTAAAAACGTCAGTAAAACAAATTTGGTTCAAGTCGTTGAACAAAAACCTTGTCCCGTCCTGATAATTAAAAAAAAACCTTAACAACCATTACCTAAACCTGCCTCATGAATTACTTTATCTACTGGTGAAGACCGCATGAAAATCCGTTCAGTAGTTATAGAGTTTATCGCGAATAGACAGACAGACGTGGCAGAGGACTTTGTTTTTTAATATGTAAAGATATAATATATACCGTCGTTACTAGATACATTGATTTATGATAAAAATATATAACAAGTTAAGAAGTCAAGCAAATATATACCTAAACTATTTCGGTGGCTACACTTGAGAGATTGAGAGGCTATAGTCGTCCGCTCGGTTTAGTGCATTACTCTCTTGATTCTCTACAAAATCTATAAAGTATTAAAAAAAACGCTAATAGATTCATTTGGTTTCCTACAAAGTAAAATTGAGACTTGCACTGAATTAATAAAAAATATATGTTGTATACACACTTTAAATCGTTTATTCTGATTCTGTAACTATGTAGTATTAGAGAAATCTAGTTATTTTGATTAATTATAACATTTCTTCACCTGTTTTTTACGTATACATAAGTCGGAACGCTGCCCTCACGAATCCTTTACACCAAGGCCTCTTATGGGTAGCGGACACGTAAATAGAAATTAGTATGTCTAACCAGTTACTTGTTGCTTACTAATTTATGTACAGTAGGTAAATTCACTCGGAATTTCAAGGAACATACAGCTGATAACGCTAATTACAATATATCTTTTTACTTTCCGATCAGTTTTCATTTTCGTAACTAAAATCTCGATTATTTTGCAGGTACAATTCGTCCTTAATTTACACTTATAACTAGGAATATTTACAAGCTGTCTGCATCAATTAAGTGCTGATTAAAGTCTTCTACACGCATTTAAGAAACAAAGAAAACAGTCTGTTCTGACTTGCGGTGACTGTAAGTATCTTTGGATGGAAACGTTCGGCTGGAGTCAATGACTGGCGCGCCAGATTAGAAACGCCACTTTCTACCCGACGGCGGTCTTACCTTGGACTCGCTGACGGCAATGCGACGTTGCCAGACCTACAGCGCGACTGTCATTTGTTTTGTAATTATGTGAATCCAATTAGATGGAGGCCCGCATTTACGATGAAAAATTGGGTTAGTTTCCACATTGAAATGTACCTTAAAGGCGTTGATTGAAGAGTGATTATTCTTGAATAGATGTCGTTTTTAAAATTTAACATAGAGTTTGTAATTAAGTACTTACTATTAAGTATATAGAATTTATTTAATGATTAAGATTTAGTTAACTTTGCTAGGTTAGCTAGGAATTAGGTACCATTTTGGGCAGCAACATACTATTAGACAAGAAAACGACAAAAGATTAAATTATCATCAAACTGTTAGAAACATTTTCAATACACTGTGTTTTGCTTATCGATAGATCAATAATTCCACAAGCCACACAAAAAGCATTTTGTTAGAAAAAAGTTGATATCATTACATAGTATACAATAAAGTCCCCTACCGCGTCTGTCTATCTGTCTGTTCGCGATAAGCTCAAAAACTACTGAACGGATTTTCATGCGGTTTTCACCAGTAGATAAAGTGATTCATGAGGAAGGTTTGTATATAATTTGTCAAGGTTTTTTGAAGTAAAATTTCTTTAAGAGGTAACTGGACGAGAATGCAACGGAAGTCTGTTCGGCAATATGGCGTTACGTTTCTGTAGTATCCGGTTTTTAAATATTTTTGATTGTGTCAATAAATAGTTTATAAAAAAATCAATCAAAAATATTTGAAAAATAAAAAAGAAATTAATAAAAATATGAAATTGAAAGTTGAATAATAGTAAAAATCATACAATAGAATTAATTTTGTATATATGGGCGACCTCGCTGCGATCTAGTTTCAATGTAAGTAAGTAAAAAATTAAATCAAAGCATCATTATCTGTAGTGCCATCTATCAGCTAATTCGGAACTTAAATAACACAGGAAATATTATTAGCAACTCTTTGTTATAAAGTAAATAAAATATAGAAAATAATTTATGTTTCTCGTTTCAGTTATCACAAACCATCATATCATATTTGAAGTATGATAGTAATTAAATTATTGTTTTAAAATGTATAGTGCTCGACGATAATAAATGTATGTATTACTAGTGTTACATCATCAATAAATGCCTTTTTAAATTCTCATTTGATGTATTTATTTTTAACTTAATCGCCATCTCTTATAACGCCAAAGAAGTTTTACTTCAATCGCGTGTGACAGTTACACGCACTCATTTTTTAAAGTTATACTTCTTTTGGCGCGTTAGGGAAAAATGACGAGAGTAAATTTTTACGATGCACGCGCACACCGTCACGAAAAATCGACACCCTGATGTTATCTATAGTCAACTTTTTCTATTGTTAGTATCGTTTTTTTCCTACAAACGTAGAATAAAGCGAAAGATAAAATTTTTGAAAAGATTTCTATCTTGTTACGCCAAAGAAGTATAACTTCTAACGCGTGTACATAAGTATACACACACTTTTTTTTTATTATCAGAGCAGGACAACGTCAGTCGGGCCCGCTAGTCTAATATAAATGATATCTCCATTAGTAGGAGGGAAAACACTTAATAGGTTCATTTTAGGTAACGTAAAAATGATCGAACGTTTAAGACCAAAAACTGTTGCACCTTATATAACTAAGCGAACGAATACAATATGTACCTACTATATCGCTTTAACGCTTATCGGCGGACATACTTTTGTAAAAGAAAACTAATGAGATCAAGTTACCAAGCCTACCTACCCAATCTACCTGAGGAATTTTTTTATCTGATCAAAAAATCAATCGCCGTAACGTAGGTTTTAAAATAATAAATTAGATAAGCACAGAGATATATGCAATACCTTCGTATAAAAAAATAAATGTACTTGCTAAAGTACTAAAGTGTGTATCAAGTTTTAACTTTTAAGTTAACTTTAGGTGTACTGTAGTTTATATACTACTAGCCGACCCGTGCCCACTTCGTTGGGCGGTAATAGTCATTATCAAGCTACAACTTTTCTCTAGAAGTCAATAATATATATCTCATAATAAAGGCAGCGTTCGTAAGAAACGTTTTCGTTGGACCATTTTTCTCCGACTCCCCAGATATTATCCCCTACAACCTCACAAACTTTACCTCTTTATAATATTAGTATAGATTATAGATAATATAATTAGTTAATAGCTTCTGTCCGCGACTTGGCACGCATGGGATAGTTATTTTCGGCTAAGACGCAGCGGAAGCTCTCGAAAGGAAAAAAAGCCCCGATTTTAAAACATTTTTCATTGTAGCTCCGCTCATATTGCCCTTAGCGTGATGATATATAGCTTATGACACTCACAAATAACGTGGCTTTATATTGGTAAAAGAAATTGGTTTAGTAGTTCCTGAGATTACCCCCTACAACGTCACAAACTCACAAACTTTACCTCTTTATAATATTAGTATATAGATTATAGCCCCTGCACGCGACTTCGTCCGCGTAGTAATAATTCTCTGGGCTAATGTTGACACACAGCAGAAGCTCTCAAAAAAAAAAAAATCTCGATTTTGAAACATTTTCCATCTGTGCTCCGCTCCTACTGGCCTTAGCGTGATGATATATAGCCTATAACCATTCTCGATGAATAAGCTATATAACACTGAAAGAATTATTCAAATCGGACCAGTAGTTCCTGAGATTACCTCTTACAACGCCACAACGTCACAAACTCACAAACTCACAAACCCACAACGTCACAAACTTTACCTCTTTATAATATTAGTATAGATTCGTATATCGGGGGCGGATCCACGAATACCTTCTTTATGTCCAAGACATGTTGTGGAGAATATTTGTCTGCTTTGTAAGTTAACTACATGTAAGTAAGTTCATCGAGCATCTTGGGCTGCACAGTACTCTCACAGGACTATTGTTTAACTAAGCATGTTCTGCAGTTAATATCATGGTCAGTGCTCTGAAGAGCTGTTTGAACAACTTCTCTTTCGTCGTTTCCAAAGTAAAACCATAGACGCTTGGCTCCGAGTCCTATTGTTATGGTAGCTTCTACACGAGCTAAAAGTTCGACGTCTTGTCTTTGGCATAGCGGATAATTCTGGAATCTCCTGGAAAGTATATTACCTCCTTTCTATGACATCGGGTCATTGAGCCGTAACGTGAAGAAATATTTATACAGATCGGAATAACCGAAAACTATATAAAGGTCAAGTAGTTATTCCTTATTTATTTTATTTTATTCGAATTACTGTAAAAGTCATGTAGTCGTACCGATCATATAGAACCGTTACAATGTTTGGCGGAAACATGAACTACGTACTAAAACTCAAGTTTAAATTACATTCAGAGTTTATAAACATAAATTTGACAGCCATTTTGTTGCTTCGAAAACATACTGAACTGTATAGATACGTCGTATACGTCGCCAATGCCTCACTATTATACCAAATGACCGTTTTTTGCGCTTTTAAACGTTGAAATGTAATAATTTAGTAATATTTAGGTTAATATAGCGCTATTCTGTAAACTGAAGTTGCTTCGGAATAAATTGCATTTTATAGGTTTGTGTGATGTGATGATCGGGTATTTCGTGTTTTAAGTACTTAGTTAAATTTCATTTCTTTCATAAATATCTGCTGAGATAGAGTAATCATAACCTTCTTAAGTTAGTTGTTTCATTAATAAGACTCACATATTCACAATATGATATATAACGTTGATTTTAAACCAGAAGGTAAATTAAGATACAATTGTCTACAGAAGTGCCTTATAAGTATCTACATATAACGTTTATGATTATTAAATAAGGATTTTTAAAAACCCCAACTGATATACCGCTAAATAGTCGTAAAACTACGATGTTCTTTGAAGCAGTCTCTTCGATTCGTCGATCTCCGGGCTTCTGGATGCGAGAGCCTTCGCATCTACAAGTGGCGTGTGAGGGTGATAGAATCAGGACTGCGATCCGTACTTCAATAAATCGAGACGCGAATGTGTGAGTTTCATCATATCCAGGTTTAAACGGAATGGCACCGAAATCTAGAACAGTGCGATTTGGCGTGGTAGAGGTTTTAAAAATCCTGAACACAATCTCACCTGATGTTAAATGACGATCTAAGATTGTAGACACGGTATGGCCTCACATATTATTATGGCTACAGAGACGAAAAAGTAGTGTCACTTTTCGGATGGTTTGTGAGTTGCCTATGTAACAAAGACCTGAAACTCTAATGGCAGGGTAGCATACCTGTGTACTATGTAATTAGAAAAAAAAACATTTATATGACACATACAACACATATTAACAAGTATATACACAGAATAATTCAAGAGAGGTGTAGTAACTAAATGTTACATGGAGTCCAAATGTATTTATCTCAATATAAGAAAGACTGCAGGCTTGCAAGTCCAAGCGTTGCCGGCTGCCGCACTCGTATTTTATGGTTGTATACGCAAACACACGGACGAAATTACATTGCAGTTTCAAATTAAAATACTAATTCACAGGTATACGCATGCTATAATATATAACCAACACAGATCTTATATGAATTTTTTAGCAGGTTGCTTACAAATGTTTTTATCTTCATCTAAAGTTACTTTCTCATTAACCAATAGTACTAAATATTCGATTAATGAGATTAATCTCGGTCGTATATCAAGACCTTGATAGAATATCGCTTTGTATGAGTTGAAGCACTCTGCCCTTAAATCGAAAGTACA
This sequence comes from Antheraea yamamai, assembly GCA_036509395.1. Classification (NCBI taxonomy): domain Eukaryota; kingdom Metazoa; phylum Arthropoda; class Insecta; order Lepidoptera; family Saturniidae; genus Antheraea; species Antheraea yamamai. The sequence continues at coordinate 16,771,637 of AP028433.1, forward strand.
AATAATCGGACTAAGAATTACATTTTCTTGAGTTAAAACACAGAATTTCTTCAAGCTAGTATAAAACAAAAGCTATCGTCCAAGAATACGAAATGTTTTATTTTATGACAAAAATATTCTTGATTTTATTAAATAATATCTTAAAACGATACAGTATATGTTTTTGGAGTAATGGGCCATTTGCTTACTTTAAATTTATATTATTTTAAATTCTCAAATTAATTTTAACCTTAACCACATTATCTTGGATGAACGCATCCTTTTTCACCGTGCAGTATCAACTGCTTATATTCAACAACAACTTTATATCGTTCATATATCGTTCATATATCATTTTCAAAAGACGGCGCTGCATAGATCACATTGATAAACCAGATTTGATATTTTTATTAATTTGCTTAGTCTAATGCGACATTTGCCATGTTGGTAGGAAGTTTTTCAGTTGTGCCTTGAAACTAAAACTATAAACTGGTGTAAGTTTGCGAATGGGTGGAGGTATATCATTTCAACATTTATGTATCTAAAAGAATTACGAAAAGTCACTGTTATATGTTGCGGGAGAAGAGATACACACATTACTATCAGTCCCAGGTCAGACTCTCCATGCCATGACCTGATTGCTGCATTCGGCTTTTATACGTCGCTTCCACCCGTGTTGTGCTCCATAGTCGGAAGCGAAGACGGGTAGGATTCCGTTATATAATATTGCAACCAAGTAAAGCACGTGATAGAGCTAGTGGGGACGAAAAGGCATTTGTCCTTCTCGCTTCACTCCCGTGGTCTACGAACCGGGGACATAGGTCAAGTGACGAGCTCCGGCCGCCGTAAAATAGCACGTCTTTCATGGCTTAGCTTCAGAGCTACGGTCCTTTTGCAATTGGGTATAAATAGCTATAGGCTGCAGTAACCACTTAATATCAGGTGGATTACATATGCTGCATTATGTGGAAAATGCGGATTTTAGCCCGAGCGAAGAAGTACTACTATATATAAAAAGTGTTTGTTAAAAAGTGTGTTTGTTATAACTGAAAGTGTTGCAATGTATATTGTTTTTAAATATATAAATACAGCATTTACTAAATTCTATGTTATTACTTACTATTTCTAAAATGTATGATTTGTATAAAAGATATGATTATTATCTCAGTATCTAAAATAACTTAAATAATACGTTGCAACATAATCAGCCAACCATACAATCAGATACATACCGAGTTACCTAATTGACATGCGGCTTACAAATGAATAGCTTCTATTGTTACCTTCATAAAACCTTCACGGGTTAATTAATTATTACTTACGAAACGATCATTATATCCAAGTTAAGGCCGCCTTACCCTATTCAATGCCCGTATCGAACGCAAACAACCTATACATAGCCAGCTGGACGATCACATAGAAAATCCTCTTACTGTAATAAAGAACCAACTCGACATACACGTTTAATATAAACTCTATTGCAACAATAATAGAGTATATTATAATTTGTTACAATATATTAGAACCCTATCGCCCTAATACATCAACAGTATTCTGTAGTATACAATAAATATTCGGTGCGAGTGTACCACAAGTACACACATATACATAGGACGGCAACGTTATGCCCGTTCAAAGCGTCAACGTCGCATCGTTTTGAGACGGATTCCAAGCACACGTTCGTAATTTTAGAAAAAGTTCCATATTCAAAACAACAATTTATTATCGACCTTACGTCAACAAAAATAAGTCTTAGTTTTTAACTACTATATTACATAGAACTTTGTCGAAAAATAACAGTGTATTTCTCAGCGAGGGTAGCGGGACGTGTTAGCTCTGTGGACTCATTGTGTTCGTTTTTTACGCTCGCGATAGAATCGATGCCAGTTGGCAGATTTTTTATTTTACCGTTTTTTGGCCTCTTTGTGTCGATCGACACCGACCTAGACTTTGCAGTTGCGAACGATGAACTGGAATACGTTGGTGTCCAAGATTTAATATTATTTGGGATAAAAAACGATACTCCAAACTATAACTAGTTACGCAATCCGTACATCCTTAACTAGTTTAATAATTGTTATTATTTTTATAAAACAATTTTTCGTTATGGAGCATTCCTTATTATTCGAATAATGTGTTGTGTTATAAGTCTCTAAGTTCTATGTACAAATTTTCAATAAAATATTTAGGTATAAATAAGTAATACAATTACAGAAATAGATTCTTCACATTTAAAGTTCATTTTTTTTTATAAAATAGGTACCGCAATACAACGTCAAGTATCAGAATTCTTCAAAGAAATTTAAGATACCTTTTCATTTCGGCGAATAAATCACTGTATTGTAAGCACGTTGATATTATGTATAATAATTTTTTACTCAGCAATTATATACAGACCAAATATATATCTACTAATATAACGAAGCCTATGAGATTGTTTCTTATTTATTTCTTTAAACGCGATAATCTCTGGAACTATCAGTGAGATTTCAGAAATTCTTTTTGATTTTTATAGTGTGTTTATTGGGTTATGTTATACAATATGATACATTACGCTACGATCATTAGAAGCGGAGTAATCACCATGCAAATTATAGGTCAGAAAGTGTGGTAGCATCGAAGTAATAGTAGCAGACGTGCGGTAATACACGACGCGGGGCTTGAGAAAAATTAAATGCGAGTGAAACCGTGAGACACGTGTAGTTTAATTATAGGTCGAGAACTTTGTGATAATTTAACTATAAAATCCTGATGATTACTGTCGTTATAAGGAACTCTATGTCTATTTATAAGTTGTCCAGTGGAAACAAAAACGCACTACGAAACACTAATCCAAACACAAACGTTCGGATTGTATGTTGGCTTCGTCTGTCTTTATAGCATTATTAGAAATCTTATTAATACTATCAACGAGCAAATTTGTGAGGATGTATGTATGTTTGCTACTCTTTTACACATAAATTGTCGACTGGATTTTAATCATACTTTACACTAACAGCGTATACATCAAAATAATACGTGGATAATCTATACTAACAATAACGGGCCCGGCAGACGTTGTCCTACCTTGATAATAAAAAAAATCTAAAATTCAACTGCAGCGCCACCTACCGGGTCCATTTGTGAATCTAAACCATTATCGGATGCACGGGAACATGCACACAAAATTTCATCAAACTCGGTCTAGCCGTTTAGAAGGTGTTCAGTGAGACCGTACAGAATAATTTTATATAATAGGTCTTTACCTATGAAATTGCCGTTCTGCAGTACTGGCCATTTCAAATCAAAATATTTTTTGTTTGGCTAAGAATTCTAATTTTAAATTAATTTTATTTTAAAAACATGGAATTCTTTTTCCAAAAGTAGTCATTTGTTTATTGATTAGTGTTACATTTTCATCGCATTTCAATCTTTTTTGTCATCATGGATACGTTAAAAATTCGATTAATTATGGGATATGAGTACCGTCGTGGCAGCAACGCGGCATATGCGGCACGCAACATCAACGACGTTTACGGAGCTAACACTACTAACCAACGCACCACCTGTTATTGGTTTGCTCGCTTCCGTTCTGGAAATTTCGACTTGAAAAATGAACCTCGCGGTCGTCCGAAGACTTTGGTCGACAATGACGAATTAAAGGCGATTGTGGAAGCTGATGATACACAATCTACGGCTGAATTAGCAGCAGCTTTCGACGTTAGCGTCAAAACAACATTGGTCCATTTGCGTCAAATTGGCAAGGTAAAAAAGCTTGACAAATGGGTGCCCCACGAACTCAATGATCGCCAGCGCGAAGTACGGGTCGAGACGTGCGTTGCACTGCTCAACAGACACAGAAATTAAGGAATTTTGAACCGCTTTGTTACCTGCCATGAAAAATGGATTCTGTTTGATAACCGCAAGCGCTCAGCAAGTTGGTTGGATCCTGGTTCAGCACCTAAACAATGCCCTAAACGAAAACTTACCCCTAGAAAAGTGATGGTCACTGTTTGGTGGTCTAGCGCCGGTGTGATTCATCACAGCTTCTTACCAAATGGGGTGAGCATTAATGCAGATGTGTACTGTGAAGAACTGAACACAATGATGGAGAAGCTGGCACATCTCCAACCAGCATTGGTCAATCGCTCGTCTCCGCTGCTCCTGCACGACAACGCGCGACCTCATACTGCACAGCAGACGGTCTCCAAGTTGCAAGAACTGGGGTTGGAAGTTCTCCGTCATCCGCCCTACTCACCAGACCTTGCGCCTACAAACTACTACTTTTTTTAGAATTTGGATAACTCCTTGGCGGGAAAAAAATCCAATACCCGAGAGGCGGTACAAAATGCCTTTGAAGAATTTGTTGCCTCCCGTCCAGTTGATTTCTTTAAGAAGGGCATCAATAAACTGCCACTGCGTGGGCAAAGATGCATTGATTGCATGGGTGATTACTTCGAATAATACAAATAAAAAATACATGAAAAAAATTCGTTTAAATTTTTTCATACAAAACGGCAATTTCATAGGTAAAGACCTAATATATAAAGATTATAAAGAGGTAAAGTTTGTGAATTTGTGAGTTTGTGGCGTTGTAGGCGATAATCTCAGGAAATACTGGTCCGATCTGAAAAATTCTTTCAGTGTTATAGTAGTTCATTTATCGAGAAAGGTTATAGGCTATATATCATCACGCTAAGATCAATAGGAGCGGAGCACCAATGAAAAATGTTTCAAATCGGGATTTTTTCATATTGAGAGCTTCCGCTGCGTGTTAGCGTTAGCCCAAAGTAACTATTCCACGCAAACGAAGTCAAGGACAGATGCTAATATTTAATAATTTGATAAAATATTATAAAGAGGTAAAAAGTTTCTGATATTGTAGAGGAAATCTCAGAAGAACTAAAACCGATTTTGAAAATTCTTTTACCAATAATAAGCCACGTTATTTGTGAGTGTCTTTCATAGGCTATATATTAATGCGAAAAATGAAAAGACTTTTTTGTGGTAGTCTGATTTACAAAGTAAGTCGGAGAAAAAACGGACGAACGAAAACGTTTTTTACAAACGCTGCCTTAACGACGAGAAGTATATGATTGGGTTCTAAAGAAAAGTTGTAGAGCTCGATAATGCCTACAAAAAATCTGCCTATGTCCAACTTTTATATTTAAGTCACAAAAAGTAGTTTTTTATAAATGTTTACCGGCCAACGAAGTGGGCACGGGTCGGCTAGTAATATTATAAAGCTAAAGAATTTGTTTGTTTGTACGCGCTAATCTTAGGAGCTACTGGCCAATTGAAAAAAATCTTTCACTGTTAGATAGTTCATTTATCGAGGAAGGTTATATGCTATATATCATCACGCTAAGATCAATAGGAGCGGAGCACTAATGAAGAATGTTTCAAAATCCGGGATTTTTAACAAAGTTAGTTCTGATAAGAAAGATTTGATTTGCAACATCGAGTGGTAAGACGTTAGTTACAATTATGGTTGCAGGAATAATGACTTATCTATAAAAACTTTCGAAATAGTTGAGGCCTTGTTTTGAGTGGTTACTTAATACCAGATGGCTGCGGATTAATTGCTTAAGATATTAATTACATCATTTGGGATATGTATTCTATATACAGACGTGGAAGTAATTCTTTGAAACCGATGGCGTGGAAGAGGATTATTTTCAATTTTTATATTGAAACTAGCTGGCCCGGCAGACGTTGTCCCGCCCTGATGATAAAAAAAATCCTTGACAGATTATACCAAAACCTTCCTCATGAATCCCTCTATTCACTGGTGAAACCCGCATAAAAATCCGTTCAGTAGTTTTTGAGTTTATCGCGAACAGACAGACAGACGCGGTAGGGGGGGACTTTGTTTTATACTATGTAATGATAGCTAAATCTAGACACACTTGTACAAAATGCTGTTCTATTGGATGGGTAGAATCAGAAGCGTTTAGCAGTTAATCATAGAAAGTTTGGGATTACGTAATGCTTTAAACTCTTCTTCTTTTTACTAGCTGTAGCTTTTTGCCCAAAGTATTTTAGCCCATCGCGGCTTCGGCAATTTCTCCAATAGGCTCTAATATAGGCTATTATGGGGTGGATCAATATGTGAACAATTTTGACATCTGGAAATAACATCCACTAAAAACGAATGTACCTATTTATGTTTTGTAAAAATATATAACATGAAGAGAACCAGATCGAGTTTCTTGCCGGTTCTTCTCGATGACTGGGTTGTTTTCCGAACCGGTGGTAGCTTTGACGTTCATAAGCGCCTTCTCAGGGCCCTAAATTGAATAAAGTATATTTTGATTGAGAAGTCCTATCCTAAGTCTCAATTCCTATTTCCAACCTCATGTTTTAACACTGCAAAATTGAATGACTGGCGCTTCTAGAATCACCGGTTTCTCTGATTATCCTAAGAATATTATTAAATAGATGTGATATTTACTAATAAAATAATAAAAAATATTAACATACGACACGTTTATTTAAAAGAACAAGGATACAAAGTGGATAGACTTGTTGTTACGTGTCGCGGAAAACCGAGAATTGAAGTTAAAAAGCGACATAGAAAACACATTTTATGGTCAGAAGTCAATCGCGGCTACGCTGTCGTAAACGAATCACAATGGCTCGTAAAAATGCTTTACGGCGTCTGTTGACTACGAAGCCGTTACCATTTGTTTACGAATATTAGTCACTTCCAATGATATCATAAGCGATAATCTAAAGATATACATTATTCGGTGGAATTCGACATCTGTTCTTAATATATTTATGTTAAAAAATGAACACAAACTACTATAAATAAATATAACAAAATCTAAGCAAATCTACAAAGTCTGATAGAGTATATTAATAGCGATATCTATATCTAAAAATGTCATAAAACAGAGTTGATTTTCGTGTTTGTCTGTGTTACCTTATTTCTTCTCAACTACAGAGCGGAGTTTTCACATTCGTCATTATCGTTTAAAATATTTCTTTTGGAAGTTTTATGTTTAGAATACTTGTATATATCTTTATATATCAATTTCATCTGTACTACGTGTGTATGTCACTGAACTCCTCCTAAACGGCTGGACCGATTTTGATGAAATTTTGTGTGTGTGTTTCAGTGGATCCGAGAACGGTTTAGATTCACAATTGGACCCTGTAGGGGGTGCTGCGGTTAAATTTTAGATATTTTTTTAATTATCCAGACAGGACAACGTCCGCCCCGCCCGCTAGTCATTACATAGTATAAAACAAAGTCCCCTACTGCGTCTGTCTGTCTGTCTGTTCGCGATAAACTCAGAAACTACTGAACGGATCTTTATGCGGTTTTCACCAGTGGATAAAATGATTCACGAGGAACGTTTTTGTATATAATTTGTTCAAGATTTTTTTATAATCAGAGCGGGACAACGTCTGCCAGGCCCGCTAGTATTTATATAAATTAGGAGTTTTCGAGCGTTTACATTGATAACACTAACTAAATCCTTCTTAGATACACACAAATAATGTATTACAGAATTGTGCAGCAGAAAAATGACTACAAGAAAATTTAGGGTGCTATAAGTTTACCTCCTAAGAATAACCAAAAGTAAACGTTTCTATTACTTACATATTAGGTATTGAAATGCGGTTGGTTATTTCTGAAGCTATTTTTAACAAATGTAGTATTAATCTTTATTCAATAAAATACTATAGCTACGTTGGATACCTAATGTAGGACAAAACTGGCTTTTACAGCATATTATTTAAGTGATTATATGTATAGATATATATCAGAGGTGTAAAACTATGCACTATAACAAAAACCTCTTTATGTGAAGATTTTAGTAAGAGTTTAGGAAATTTTATGCCGAATTAGGGGAAAAAATGCGAAGCCGGGGCGGTTCGCTAGTTTAATATAAAACTAAACCGGTTCATCTTTGGTTTTCTTATGTATGTTATGTAACTATGATAAACTTATCATTTTAGCTAGTGTAGAGTTTTGTCCACAATGCTATCTTCACTGAGAACATTAGTTTTGAAAGGGATTACATCTCGAATGCAATAATGGTAGATATAATTAAGTAGCAAAGAATTGCTAATATGACAAAAATACTTCATCGTTCTTATAATGTCAATTAAAATAAGATCGCAGATGCTTGTTTATTGCTAAGCCTGATAAACCGTATCCAGGCTTAGATGTCTAAGAGGTTGGTATGTAGGCGTAAAAAAACGACATCAAGTAATTTCAATTATCTTTAATTAGAGTTATGGTATACGAAGTTATCGTAAGTTTTTTACTTGTGTTTAAGAGAAGTCAAGTTGTGGATATCCTAAGTAATGTTATAAATGCGAACGTGAGTTTGTTTGTTGGCTTCCACGTCTTAACTACTCAACCAATCATAGTGGAATTTTACATACACATTATTAGGGTTACAGAGTTTTTGAAGTGAAACTTCTTTATCGACGTAGGGAGGAATTTTAGAGCATGTAAAAACGTATGTAACGTTTTTCGGTTACGCGCCATCTTAATTTCTAAAGGTGCGATCACAATGATCAGATTGGGTTTTTTTTTCTAAAGGTGCGCTCACAATGACCAGATTCCGTGTTTTTTTTTATGATCTTCATATTTCACATGCACAAAGATGAAGATCTTGAAAAATAACGTAAAATGTTAGGAACGGATAAAATTAGATTTAGTTCATTTTGAAATGTAACGACTGATATATTAAAATATTACAAAATAATTCCGAAAACTAATGTTTACCACCTCCATAGTGTATTCATCTTAATCTCTTAAAAATTATTCAGAATACTGTCTCATTTCTACCGCGTGTGAACTGAACGTTTTTTGTATCCATGTTTATAATAATAAAAGCCTTTTGCTTAAACTTTATCTAATTTAGTTTTATTTAACCAATTTCTGTAAAGTTGTAAATATAGTAGATCATTTTTCGAAAAATGATGTCATAAAGAAGTTTCACTTCTTACGTGTGTACACTGATACACGCACGTATTTTTTATTTTTATTTATTGTAGCACGGCAAAATGACTGCACTATGCCTGATGGTAAGCACAGTACCATCCAAAAACAATGGCGACCACCGAGTGACACACTATCCATCGCCGGTCGCCGCTGTCATGCCGGCCTGCGATATGCTGGATATGCACAGGCTGATCCTGAAACGCGACCCGCAGAAGCATACGCACGCAGAGTATACATCTGAGTGCTGGGCTACGAAAGAGGCGGATGAGAGAAAAGTACATGTGGCAGAGACGCGAATGTTAAGGTGGTGTGTGGTGTAACTAGAATGGATAAGGTTAAGAATGAGTATATCAGAGGAAGTATGAAAATAGCACCAGTGACAGAGAAATTGCGGATTAATAGGTTATCATGGTATGGGCATGTCATGAGGAGAAATGAAAACCATGTAACTAGAAAAGTTTTGAGTATGATGGTGGATGGATATAGGAGTAGAGGAACGCCGAAAAAGGTATGGATGAATTGTGTGAAAAATGATATATGTGTGTAAAAGGTGTGAATACTGAGATGACTTCTGATAGACGAGAGTGGAAAGGGAAAAGATGTTGTGTCGACCCTATTTAGTTGGGATAAGGGTAAGGAGATGATAATGATTATTACGGTTACAGAAAAGGACATAGGGTATATATATTTGTAAGTAGATGGTAGAGCCGCGCTGAAACTATTATTGGTTTCAGCATGAATGGGTCGGCTCGTCCGGGGTAGTACCACCCTCTCATAGAAAACCTACGTAAAATAACAGTGCTTTCATTCTTGCGCTTCGTTAGGTTAGTGAGAGCGCCGGAGGCCCACCTCCCCTCTCCTCTTCCCTCTCCCTCCCTTTCCCCCTAACACAGGCTGGCAACGCGCTTTCGACTCCCCTGGTGTTGTTAGTGTCTCTGGACGGTGGTGATCACTTTACATCAGGTGACCCACCTATTCGTTTGCCTGCTATGACATAAAATATATATATATATATATATATATATATATATATATATCATCCAAAAAAAGTACTATTCCCGGGGACAGGTCAAATCTACATTAATACGAGCGAAGTCGTGGGCAAAAGCTAAGTCTTTATAAGTCTATCCATATTAAATTGTCATGTTTGATAGTGAATTGAAATGAATATTTAATAATAATTGCAATGAAACCCCTAATACAATCAGTAGTAGGGTAAGCACCGATCATCTGAATATTGATGGAGATTACAGATGAACAGCGAAGGATGTATTTAATTACTTTTGCAAAGGTCAGCTAAATAATTTTCTACAGAAGGTGATAATCATGAAATGTTACTTTTAGCGTGCTGGTATTATCTTTATTAGATAGTGACTTTAATATAGATCAAACTTATCCTTAAAGAGTACATTTTTCCGTATGAAATTTCCTTCTTTGTACGCCTGACAATGCAAAACTACATGATAATCGGTTGAGAGAGTAAGTCGTAAAAACGAAATGAACAAACAAAATACATTCAGATTTGTAATATTAGACTTAAGATTGGTCCAGTTTAGAGTATAATTATGTATACTTGAGCAAAATGTAAAGGGTTTTCCACAGAAACTTAAACTTAAGTGTTTAATTCGAATTTAAAACTGACAGTTCAATACATTTTTACACAACTTAATTGAACATAAGGCTTAAAACTGGAAGTCACTGTTTGCTACTTATAGTCTTTTAGTAAATAACAATATTACTTTAGTTAATAACATATTGGGCCATAAATAATTTAAGCTTTAAACTGAGATGTTTTTTATAGAAGATTTACAATTAATAATAATAATAGGCTAGGATTACCCGATGGTTTATCTCCGTAGAGCATTGAAATCAAGGCGACTGGCCACTTCAGCTTCAAATACCTACACCTGTTGTCTACTTCAATGCTAAGTATCAGAGATGTTTAAAAACATGCTGACATAAATAATAATATAAATAAAATGATAGAGATTCTAGAAGTTTTTCTTCTTCGATATTTGGTCCTTAAAATTTTAATAAGTTCTTACGGTTTTTAAGGGTAAGAGCTAAGAGTTCAGCGATATCTATTTTCTGTGTAGAAATAGGACATGAGGTGTGTGGTGCACGCCGTTAATTTGTAACTAATTTTGGCGATTTTAGAAAACAATTATTATCATTTTAAATCGTATGGTTCTTCTGTAAAGGTTTAATATGTGAAAGCAACCGCATTGATGTTTGATTTTGTTTACCTAAAAGTTAGGAGAATTCATAAGAACGCATATTATATTTAGTCAGTTAGCATGGTAGTTCCATTAGTAATTATATGACAGAGACACGAACGGCTGTAATGGCGCTGATAATCCTTGACCTCTGGTGATATGGCAGCTGTATATATTCGCGACTGGCGAACGTCCGTACTATCTTAATATACTCATATAATATATATTCATTATTATTTAGAAAAAGATAACGATTTACACTTTTTTACTTCTGAAACAATAATCCTAACAAAACTAACAATAAAAATTCGAATGTCAGTTTATTTGTTTGTTACGAATTGACAACTTTACTACTCGACCGATTATAATTATATTTTGCATACACGTTGTCAGAAGGATACATAAGGTACATTTGTTAAAAAGTACCTATTGTTCCTGAAGGACAGGTCGAATCTACGTTAACTCGAGCGCAGCCGCAGACAAAAGCTAGTAGTTTTGATAATTCTGTTTATATATTCATTAATTTGGGAAAACAAAATCAAAATCTATGCATTTATCTTGCTACTCACCGTACCTATTCGAGTTAATAGAATATTTTCTTGAACATGCGTCTTAATTTATGAGAATAAACAGTTTAAATTGTTTGAGTAGAGTGCGCGTATAGGAGTTGTTTTGTTTCTGTTACTCGCACAAACATTATTTTAGCAAAGAGTAAACGAGGTAAATAGGTACCGATGATATGGATTTTGTTCTAAAGTCCAAAATGCTTTGATCAGTTTAGGCCTTGCGAAGGCATTTATAAACGTCAAAACACTACCTACCGTTACAACTGATTTTATTTTTCAGATTAACCAATTTGAGTAGTGGACCTTCGTATATACTTATCTATGATTACTATTTTTTTTTAAGAATCGATAACATATGCTTTAGGATTTTAAATTTAAAAAAAATGTACACCCTCGCATAGTATTAAACGCGACGTAACTACATTGTCTGTCTATTTGTTAGTGTGCTTGTAAATACAAGCAGAACTTAGGTACTTTTTCATAAATTTTAAATAACAAGGTATACGATCGCTTGTCAAAATTTAGCACACACTAGCTAGTGCCCGCGACTTTGTCAGCGTTGAACTACTCCATGATTATTGTATTACCAATCGTCGCAATAATGAATAATACAAGTAAATATAAAACTATGAGGAGAAAATAATTTTGGAATAAAGCATGCGGGGACGTGGGCAGTATATAAGTAAATTTTTGTGCCCATACGCATGAAATATGTAAAACATAAGACTCAACGCGGAGTTTGTGGGACAAGGCGCGGAGGGACGGGTGAGACCAATATACAGAATATGACCGTGTAGAAACGCGTAAGTAATGCAATAACTATAAAAAATAGTTACAACGTGAATGTAATTGGTGTAATGGAAGGCGAGAACAACTGAGACCGTATTATTAATTTTAGAAAAATACTGATCACACGGTAAAGTACATACGATAAACTTGAAACTGATACATTAAGTTTGTAATTATAAACAGAAACGAGCACTATTTTATCTGTCTACCCTACTGTGGAACCGTCATGGTGATAGATAAATATTAGGACGGATACAATATGATTCTTTAGACCAGCGGTTCTCAACACATTGGTGTTTCGCAAGCACCTGACGCGAGTTTTACTAGCTCTCACTTTGGTTGACTAATTGACTTTATGATATCAATAATTTTGCATAACGCGAATATGTAAAGAGTGTGTTAATACGTCGCTGATTAAAAAAAAAGATTGAGAACTTTAGGGCTTAGACTTTACGAGCTTTAGGCTATATGTTCGGACGTTATTAGTAGTCTAATCTACTCGATTAAACAACAGCCAAATAATATATTATCAAAATAATTCTACTATAATATCTACAATAAGCTTTTACAGTGATCTCGTTGTGTTGTGTAACATTATGTTCGCCGGGAAAATGGAGGACAAAAAAACCACATAATATATGGTAATAAATATTTTATCAGAAACAAAGCAATGAGCGCTCTGTACATTATCTATTCACGTGGTTCCGAACAGTCGTACCCACAAGTACATCCCTAACATGATAAATTTCTTCTCGAGAAAAGAAAAAATGATGTACGGTGCAACACAAAACTTTGCGAAAGACTGCTCGTTTATTGAAAGTCGACAACTTAAGTATGAAAAAAAAACCATGGAATTCGACAAAAAATAAATTATCTATTCTACAGTAGTATTCAGACCATACTTATTATTCATGTAGGTAAAATGAGAACGCACAAGTAATGTGGTCATTATCATTAACCTACCTACCGAGCGATAACAATGTCATTAACAAAGATAATGAATGCTATGTGTACGGTGATTAAAGCCAAGAATACTCAACACTTTAACCTGATAAAGCTGCTTTGTAATATATTCTCTCGTTGTACAGTTAGTTATTTATTAAAATATTTATTTATATTTAAAAAAAAAACATGAAAATCTGTGGAAAATGGTAGTCGCTAAATATGATCGTTACTTCACTATATACCTATATGTTTGAAATGGACTTCTTCAAGCGTAGTGTATGTGAAGAAAAAATAATAGTTTAAAAAAAAACTAAAAAATTCGCTTGCAGGTAAATCAACCAAAAAATAGAAAATATTTTTAAAATATTAGGTCTTTACCTATGAAATTGCCGTTTTGTATGAAAAAAATTAAACGAATTTTTTTCATGTATTTTTTATTTGTATTAATTGAAGAATCTTTGCCAACGCAGTGGCAGTTTATTGATGCCCTTCTTAAAGAAATCAGCAGGACGGGAGGCAACAAATTCTTCAAAGGCATTTTGTACTGCCTCTCGGGTATTGAATTTTTTTCCCGCCAAGGAGTTATCCAAATTCTGGAAAAAGTAGTATGTAGGCGCAAGGTCTGGTGAGTAGGGCGGATGACGGAGAACTTCCAACCCCAGTTCTTGCAACTTGGAGACCGTCTGCTATGCAGTATGAGGTTGCGCGTTGTTGTGCAGGAGCAGCGGAGACGAGCGATTGACCAATGTTGGTTGGAGATGTGTCAGCTTCTCCATCATTGTGTTCAGTTCTTCACAGTACACATCTGCAGTAATGCTCACCCCGTTTGGTAAGAAGCTGTGATGAATCACACCGGCGCTGGACCACCAAACAGTGACCATCATTTTTCTAGGGGTAAGTTTTCGTTTAGGGCATTGTTTAGGTGCTGAACCAGGATCCAACCAACTTGCTGACCGCTTGCGGTTATCAAACAGAATCCATTTTTCATCGCAGGTAACAATGCGGTTCAAAATTCCTTCATTTGTGTGTCTGTTGAGCAGTGCAAGGCACGTCTCGACGCGTACTTCGCGCTGGCGATCATTGAGTTCGTGGGGCACCCATTTGTCAAACTTTTTTACCTTGCCAATTTGACGCAAATGGACCAATATTGTTTTGACGCTAACGTCGAAAGCTGCTGCTAATTCAGCCATAGATTGTGTATCATCAGCATCCACAATTGCCTTTAATTCGTCATTGTCGACCAAAGTCTTCGAACGACAGCGAGGTTCATTTTTCAGGTCAAAATTCCCAGAACGGAAGCGAGCAAACCAATAACAGATGGTGCGTTGGTTTGTAGTGTTAGCTCCGTAAACGTTGTTGATGTTGCGTGCCGCTTGTGCCGCGTTGCTGTCACGACGGTACTCATATTCCATAATTACTCGAATTTTTAACGTATCCATGATGACAAAAAAGATTGAAATGCGATGAAAATGTAACACTAATCAATGAACAAATGACTACTTTTGGAAAAAGAATTCCATGTTTTTAAAATAAAATTAATTTAGAATTAGAATTCTTAGCCAAACAAAAATTATTTTCATTTGAAATGGCCAGTACTGCAGAACGGCAATTTCATAGGTAAAGACCTATTATATATGTAGTATTAATGCTACAGCGAAACTTTGCTGATATAAAATAATAAAGAAATTACGAATAATTTAAAAATAAAAATTTACTTATCAAGAAGATAATTAATTTGATTGTACAAAAAGTGTGCTAATTTTAATTTAATCTGATATTTTAAAGAGGGTGAAAATCGCGTTCAAAGTATCCGATACATATTAAAGATAGATAGATACAGGTGAAACTAATATATGTTCGATAGAATCTATTGCCGCTCGCAGTGCTTTCGGTTATGGGTAAATATAATACAGTACCTGGTATTAGATTTAGCATATTGAGAACAATACCTACCGAGATATTCGGCTAAATTCTGTTTATGTATAGCGTTATCTTTCTCTATGGCAATGATTCCGTTGTGCGATGGAGAGAACACATAAAATCGAAGTAAACCGATCTTAGCCGAACGTCTCACTCTTCTCCCCGATTTGCCAAATTAAATACCTGATAATGTACATGTTTCATGAATATACACGTTATACTGTGTTGTGTATAAAATATAATTACGCCGAACACAAACTTCGGTATAAATTTGTATAAATATGTATAACACCGAGACAATGTAAGGGTAAATAAATGCCAATTTTAGATTCCTATTAAATTTTAACTTTATTATGTACTAGCGAGCCCGGTAGACATTGTCCCGCCCTGATTATAAAAAAAATCCTTGTCAAATTATATACCAAAACCTTCCTCATGGATCACTTTAGCTACTGGGGAAAACCACACGAAATTTTGTTCAGTAGTTTTTGAGTTTATCGCGAACAGACAGACAGATAGACGCGGTAAGGGACTTTGTTTTATACTATGTAATAATGATAAGTATTTACATTACAAAATTTAATACCCAAAATATCACGAAAATTAATTTAAGAAACAAAATTATATTTTCCTTGGATTGTTTCTCCAACAGCCGATTACTGAAAAATCCTTGATATATTAGTTATTAATTGATATGTTCCACGAATTATGTTATAGCATAATTATTTTATGGAAAATAGATATTACCAGACAGAATTAATTTTAAAAGTCAATAGGTACTATTAAAAAGAACAAAAAACATATATCTGTACTTCATAAGTTATTCATAAAATTGAATTTAATATGTTATAAAAACTAACACGGAACGGCTATAACGATTCATTTTATGATAAAACTAAACGTCCATAGGACAGGTTTTTTTTAATTTGCATTTAAATCACTCTGAACGTGAACGTCCTAGTCAATCGAATCTCACGACCGGTTGATGTAAGAAATTTTTGTATAGTTTGTGGTTATATAATAGTCATATGTAGCGATGGTCTGAAAGCCTCTTCATATCCTACAAGGTGCAATATATACCTATTAGTGGTGGAGTTGAAAAATCTACTATCGGACCACTCTTACTATCGTATGAATGTTACCATAACCTTTATGTAGCAGGAGTAGGTTTGATGTTCTGGGTGACTTTTATACTATCCTAATCATAATAGGCCTATGCATCTACGGTCAGGGGAAGCCAATTTGTGGATTTGGAGTTGAAATCTCCGACAACGAGGACGGAATCTCCTTCTCTCCTGGGCAAAATTTGAATTACCTGATTTTTTTAATATGATATTCATGGGTTATAATTCGTGCTTTACGTATTCCTATTTTCGTATACAATTTTTTGTTATCAAATTTTGTATATTGTAACATCGTGTCAGCGATACTGAAGAGGACATAGGGTATTCATGCAGGCGAATGTACTATTCCAGAAGAATGGATTAATTCTATATTAATGCGAGCAAAGCTGCGAACAAAAGCTAGTGACCGATACATTAATTTGTTCGTAATGCGAATCTTGATGAAGATGTTCGTGGTATTGCATTTTGAGTGCAGCTTGTTTATTGAATAATTTAATTGCTTACTACATATGGCTCTAAGAGTATTGAAATGGCTAGTATTATGTCTGTTGTGTTCTACTTACCACCTTGTAGTTTAGCAAAAAATCTTACTTATAACTACGAAAACACACAGGCAGACGCGAGAAGCGACTCCGTTTTTTAATATTTACTAGCTGCCCGCTTTGGCTTCGCATGGGTAATGGGTAAGGAAATAAAATGCCTACTAAACAACAATTTATTAATTCTCTCAATATCTTTGCAGCTTTTTCTACTGTCTCTATCTCACTCACTGTTTATATAGAGATTTTTAACCCAAATTTTCACTTTTCCCCACAATTTTTCAAACATCTGATTTCATATAAATCTTGGTACATACCTAGTCTTGCCATAAATACTGAAACAAAGAAAAAATTGCAAATAACATTTATTACTTTTACAGTGTCTTAGTTTAATACATCAATATAAAACAATTTAAAATATAAAAAGTTTATACGAAGTGGTCTCCATTGGCTTCATTACAGTCCTTTAAACGTTGAGGCCAGTTATAAATAGAAGCACGCACTCTTTCCATGGGAAGATTCTTCACTGCCAATCGTACGGATTGTTTTAGGGACTCCAAATTATCATGGCGTTTAGAGCAACCCGTACTCTCTAAAGATGACCATAAATCATAATCCAGCGGATTAAGATCGGGCCTAGACGACGGCCAGATTTCAGCTCTGATGAAGTCTGAAACGTTCGTTTCCAACCAAGACTGCGTAGACCGAGCTTTATGACCCGGCGCCGCGTCTTGCTGGAAGGACCATTCTTGGTTATTGAACGTGGTGTTGTTAAGGGGCTTAACTACCTTCTCAAAAATTGTATCTTGATACACTTGTGCCGATGTTTTGATACCTTTCTCACAAAAGTATGACTCAGTCACTCCTTCATAGCTAATACCCCACCAAACCATCACTGAAGTCGGATAGTGCCCACGTTGCACTCTGTCGACTAATTGGGAAGCTTCCTTAGAGCTTTGAGGATAAATACGGTCATTTTGTTTGTTAAAATGTTGCTCGATTGTAAAATTTTTCTCATCCGTAAACAAAATTTTTCTGTGACCTCACTTTGCGTACCGCTTCAGTAGTTGTTTCGATTTTACCACCCTATTCTTTTTAAAATTACCAGTTAAGAATTGACCAGTACGTCTCTTATAGACTGCAAGTCCTAAGTCATCTTTTAAAATACGCAACATGGTTCTAGGTGCTATCTTCATCTCCCGAAATAAAATCTTTCACTTTCGGACAGGATTTCTTCGAATTCTTTCCCTTACTGCTTTGACCTCCTTTTTCGTACGAACACTACGTGGACCGCCAGATCTTTTTCTGTCACAAACAGAGGAGGTCTCATGGTCCCTATTAATAGGTCGGTACACAAACATTTTACCAATACGAAGCGTATGGAGAGTTTTAAATATTGCATTTGGCTCCATATCTACGAGTACTTTGTGTAATGCAATCATAGCGATTCGGTTCTCTTTATCACCCCACTCCATTTTAAGCAGGGCTGTAGTAGCTAGAGTTGAATTTCAGGTAGGGCAGCATCAGTTACAGGTAGGGCGGAAGTAAAAAAAATATCATAATTGATCTGCCCTCGTATGTCACAAACGTTTAGATGCCTATCGCTATAATTTTTATTTATCCCAAACTATGAAGAAACAATTTAATTACAATAATTTATCTTCGTGTTTGGTGTTTTTAAGGTAGGGAGGGCATTTTGACAATTCAAATACAAAAAAAAATTGCCGAACCTTGTACCTACAAGCCTAACCTATCTGAAGGCACGCGATTGTTTATTTATATAGATAGAGATATATGGATTATTATATCGTTTAAAATAAACGCAATGTGCATTTGTCATTCCTGATACAATATTTCCCATACGTTATTAAATAACAGCTATCTTCGTGCGTAAAAAAACCAAATTTTAAATGGAAAAAAAATAAGAACGCGGAATGAGGTCTCCCAGGCGAGTAAATTTAACGGTCTCACAGACAGTTTGTCCCTACTCTCCTGAGATTTATGTTTCGCTAAAATTAGACTACTCCTATTTTTAGTATCCGTAATAGATCTGTTCGGCTTCACACGGTAACCTCGGGATGTTTTTAATGCAACAGCCATTCTATAAACATTCCTAGGTGCGATTATGTTGCAAATATTTCTACAAGCATGTGCATACGTACCATAATTAAATTCAATATATTTACAAATTATTATACTTTGTAAAATGACGAATTCGGTCGCGTTAGTTATGACGTAAGACAATAATTATATTAATATTATTTTTTAAATAGTTGATACCCGCGACGTCGACTGTTTATTTTACAGAGGAGAAAATGTAAGAATCACACTGCTAACACCATTCATTTGCTCTATCTACTACACGGTAAGAAAACACATAGTTGAAAACGAGTTTATAAAAATCATAGTTTTTCAAACATCGATGACCTTGTATCTGTGTGTATATTATATATATATATATATATATATATATATATAATATTGTGTCTGTATATCTTGAAGTGAAACTGACTTAATAATCTTTCTTAGATAGGGGCCAAGTGCATAAGAAGTAAAAGTAAAAAAATGTCTAAAATCTAGCCATTCGTTCTTGAGTGATGCACGCACTACAGCCGACCTCTATCATTGGTCTTATATAAATGGTAAAAAATGACTTTGAATTTCTACTTTGGTTTCTATGTAACCTTCAATATAAATCTATTACTATCCGTACACCACCTTAAATCGCATACAAAGTCTTTTTGCTTTAGTTCTTCTATCTGCTTATGATCGTACGATGGTAGACAAAAAGTATAAAGCGTTTTTTATTATTTCCTGCATTCACGATGTTTTCTAATGCTTCTCATATTTTTATATTGTATCACGGCAAAGTGACTGCACTATGCCTGATGGTAAGCATAGTGTAATCAAAAACAACGGTTACTACCGAAAGACAGCCGCACAAAACAGTTACCGCCGTTGTCATACCGGCCTGTGTAAATGTCTCTTGAAAGACTCCACGTTATAGGAAGGAGGGAACATACTGGCCGGGAGATTGTTCCATAGCTTCACGGTGCGGCAAAAGTAAGAGACGTTTACAGACAATATTTCTTGTGTTTGAAGCGCATAACTCATTTTTGGCAATGTCAGGCCTTTCCACACAAATTCGCTAATATTTTTTATTATTATTCCGTTATCCATACATTCCAAGTGTTCACACCGATAATGGCTCAGAGCTTTACTTACTCTTAAGCTGAATATGTATCGCCCAGCAATTTATTGTTGCAATAAATTGTGGAAATTGCACTAGAAATTCGATTCTGTCCAAGCTGAATATAATAACATCTTATTTTACTTTGTCACATAAAAGAAGATGAGATTGTTGTCGAGTTTTTGGCGAGATCTTGGAATGCCATGTAGCGGTTCTTTATATTTTATCCATAATCTTGTGTTATTTGGCTCTATACTGTGTAATGTTGGTGGTGCTTTACGTAATATAGTTCGGTTATTGAGCACAAGTGAAGTGGATCGGATATAATACCACGGAGCATGGATTCTGACTTGCCACAAAATCAAACCAGGAAAGTTTTAACAAGATGGCCACCATTTTGTTAGTTCATTGAAATTATATCAAGAAACTTGTAATATCGATGCTCACTTGACAATGGCAGTAATAGTCTGCTAGAAGACTTATTGCCAAAAATAAAATAGAATAAGAGAGATTGTTGTCAAATGTCGAATGAACGGTGTTATAAAAATATAATATCTGTTTGTTTTTATAAATGTTTCTTACTTTAGTCAATTTTGAATTCGTGTTTGCTTTATTGAGGACCAGCAAATATCGATTCGATTTTGTTTAATGTTCATCTGCATTCAATGTTAATCTAGTTTAATGTTCATTAAGCTAGAAGTATATCGTTCTTGTAGTACGACTTTATGTAAAATGTAGAACTACATATTTCTCGATGTTTGAGATTACCAATATATTATTGGCTGACTTGATACAATTACCTAATCTCAAGTATAGACTATTGAACTTTGAAATCGTCTTTTTCTCAGCAATACATTATTTCTGTTTGTCCTACAAGGGCTTTATAGAGATGACTGCCACTTTGTACTATATTTAATCGAGTATACATACATTTGGGATAAACTGCAAGAATTCAATTAACTCTCCTTTACTGATCACTGGCCCATAAATTACTTATTAAAATGAGCGTATTTGAATTTTATGGTGTTGTTATATAATGTTACGTGAAAAAATTTAAATATATTTAGACAATACTTTAAAAGGTAAGCGACTTCATGATTGGCTTATTCGAAATTGATCGAAAAAATAAACTAGAATCAGTTAGACATGATATCGTGAATTGATTATCGCCTAATTATACTGAGAATTTCCTAAACATCTATCTTATAGATTAGGGCAATGACTGTGCAACTAATTAAGCATGCTATAATGCTGTATTACTTATGTTTCTAATAACAAGTCCTATCCAGTTTGGTGTCGATGTTATACCATCAGCTTTAAACTGGCTCTATAAATATGTGGTTTTATTAAATACTATATGCCAAGAAGCCCTTCAAGATATGTAATTATGACTTATATTTTCAATAAGTATTAATCACCATTAATATAACTATTAGTCCTTCTATACTTATATATTAAACAAATAAGTAGTTATTATTAAGTCTTAATATGATTAATAATGAAATTCTATTGCAACTTCAACACCACATATTATGTCGTGTGTGCGCGACCGCCATTTTAATTGCGTATTTAAATTACCCACCATTGCGAAATTAAATAAAGTGAGAAACAAAAAAAAAGTGAATGGCACGCTTCACAGCGCCCCACCCGCCTCGGGGTGAGCAAAATGAATAGACACGCACAGTAGGGCGCGTCACCCTTCGCAATCAATCGGGGCCCTCTTCCGTTACAATCTACTATCCCGCTCTATTACGAGTCATGTCGCGATATCCGTCTCTTTCAGGAACACGATGTAATATCCACGAAAATATCCGAACATCACGTCGGGCTTCTTCGAAACGCCGCTGGCTTTACGTGTACTTTGAAAACAGAATTCTTGTTATCATCGGGAAAAATGTTTGTACAGTTGGGAAAATATATATTCTTCAGAATTTTAAAGGATTGTCGGTTTTAGAACGGCAAATGGAAGTTTTTCCACCGAAGGCGCTGAAATGGATGTCATGATGAAAGTTAGATTGAATCGTGTTGATTGCTTTGAAAATAAACGTGATGAAATTTATCGAATCTATTGGTTTTTCTGACATAACGCGTAGGCGTAGAATTATTTATTACCCTCTCTACTAACACAGATAAATCTATTTTGATAAAAATATATTGGGTATTAGCTTTTGCACGCGTTTTCGCTTGTTTTAATATAGATTTGAACTATACTTCGGGTATAGTACATTTTTTCTGGATGGAAAGTACCTTCTGTCCTTTTCTGTGTCCCTAGCAACGTATATACAATACTAGCCGACACGTGCCCACTTCGTTGGGCGGTACTAGGCATTATCAAGCTACAACTTTTCTCTAGAACTCAATCATATATCTCTCATAATTAAGGCAGCGTTCGTAAGAAACGTTTTCGTTCGACCATTTTTCTCCGACTCCCCAGATATTACCCCCTACAACCTCACAAACTTTACCTCTTTATAATATTAGTATAGATATCATGATGTTCGGAACAGAGAAACAAACTCACCTTCGAATTTATATATTAATTGGGATCATGACCAGTTAGGATTATACTTATTCATTCCAAAAACATGGAATATGGTAAATTAGCGATTACTAAATTTGGTAAAATAAGAATTTGATACCGTCTATAAGATGGTAAATGACTTTTACTCCCAAATTTAAGTTCGTCACATTTTAGTTAGGAAATCTTTTAATATATTGCAGAAACAAAATATTTGATCATTCTACTGCGGTTTATTGATTTATATAAAAAATACAATTATTAGAGATGCCTTCGTCAACCTATTTATGGTAGGTTACATATTATAATGCAAACAGACGATAACTATATAGTACAAAGAAGAAAATTTCGTATCTGATTGGTCAATTTATGAGACCTGAAAACCTTTCGCTCGCTTCCCACACGCCCTCTGCACTTTTGTTTCACATAATATCTATTCTAGACACACACTATTGCACTATATATAAGACATTGAACGAAAGATTAAAAGCTAATATTAACGAACAATTCAATTTGGTTTCTGGAATCAGAATTGGTTATATGTTATTTCGAGTTTTTAAATCGATGTACGTTTTTAAAGGAATTCATTCTAACGTCACCTATTAATCACAATAAAAGTCTAGTAGTGACAGCAGATACAAATTTTGAGTGAGATATTTGTCTACCTATACGTAGGCCTCTGTACTGTAATCGCTAACTGTTTTTGTTTTGTAAATTAACCTAAGTTATGTAATAGATATAGATATAATATGATATAGATCTTGCTTTGATAGTCAGTTAAAATCTATTTAAGGATTGAAAGCGAACAACCAAATAGCAGGTCGAATTATAATCTTTACAAATACTAACTAACGGCAATTAATAGATTGGAGTAATAGTCCTTGTAAAAAAAATGATGCAGTATCAACAAAGTAGAGTAATGTGGTAACAACAAAATATATATCTTCCAGAAATCAGTTGGATTAGATACGTGAGCAGACGCAGTATCTGCTTCCCGGTTAAATACTGTTAGTGATAAGGCATCATGGGGTTTTAGTCCGTGCCAATCGGACATAACTCCCCGTTAGCTGTCCGGCGGGAATGGTATTCGTAAGAAATTTCATTATTTAAAAAAACGTAGGTACATTATATCACACTGAAAGTTGAAAAAGTGAAAAGTCAAATGGAACTGTTTACGCGTCTTCACAATTTGTTCAGTCAATATTCTTCTACACACACGGTTTTACAGACTTTAAAGGGATGTTCACACTACAAATTATCAATTACGTATTAGAAAAGCTTTAGATTAGCTGCAGCATTCATACAAACTGTAATCGATCCACGCTTTGTCGTAATTCTTTGTGTTAATCAAAAATCTGTCTGTATTATTGGATTAATACTACAAATCAAATAGCATTAGTTAATATAAAAAAGTAATACATGTATAATAAATAGGGTCTAAAGCACGGTATCCCCTTTTATAAAAATATTTAATATTTGTTAGGCTTAACGTGAGCTAAAAGTCCTAATGTTGGCGGCTGTCATCATAAGCTAATAAAAGAAGAAACAGAAAAAAGGGCAGCAACTTTCAATCGAAAATCTTAAGCATTGAATACGCTGGACGGAGTTAGAGATGATAAAGCGTCAGAGACTCTCTTTTAATAAGACCAGATAAGGATATCCACTAGAAAATGCCCCCGGAACAAAGATAACCCAGTAGTATAGTCGGCTCGTTGCCCATAACTTTTCTTTATATATCGCAGCACTATAAAATAACTGCACTAAACCTGGTGGTAAGCACAACCTAATATAAAAAAAACCACTATGACCGAAAAATGTATAATCCATTCAGCCCGCAAGTCACTCGGCAGCGGTATTTACTGGTGAATCTCGAAATGTGACAAAGCTAAACATAGTCACTGTGTTGAATTTATCATCATATACAGGGTGGTAGTAAATCAGACGGGTGTGGATACCTTGCTACCGCTTTGTGCAATCAAACCCTAATGCCGAGTTATTAAAAAAGTCAAACAAAAACCCGATTAAACTTATATTTATAATTAGCTTTTGCTCGCAGTAATATAGATTAAATCTATCCATTGGAAACAGTTCTTTTTCCGGATGAAAATTCTACCGTACTCTATGCCCTTGTCTATAACCCTGACAAAGTGCAAGGTTTCATGATAATAGGTTGAGTAGCTAAGCCGTGAAAGCATAAAAAACAAACTCACATTCACATTTATAATAATACTAGCGGGCCCGGCAGACGTTGTCCCGCTCTGATTATAAAAAAATCCTTGACAAATTATATACCAAAACGTTCCTCATGAATCACTTTATCCACTGGTGAAAATCACTTGAAAATCCGTTCACTAGTCTTTGAGTTTATCGCGAACAGACAGACAGACAGACGCGGTAGGGGACTTTGTATTATACTATGTAATGATTAGCGGGCCCGGCGGACGTTGTCCTGCCTTGGTTTGTAGTCCGGTGAAGCTGTTAAGACCTTGCTAGGTAACAATAACGTAATCAGTTCGAAAAAAAGGTGTGTGCGATTCACACACGATAGAAGTGAAACTTCAGTAAATCGACAAAAGAATGAGATGTATATATATAACAAGGGTAGGATAATTACAAAGTTTATTTATTTAAAAATGAATTTATTATTTAGCACAACAAGATATAAAAATACTGACAAACACTTTTAAATAATAACACACCACGCTGATTTCTTACTAGAAAGCTGTAATACGCAGGCGCATACAGTGTACAGTAGTATTAGCTCACGTACTTTTCACATATACTAACACACGTTAAATGCTCAAATACAAGCAAGTATTAAACAGTGTGCAATATACATACACACCGACATTTGCTCTCTCGCTCTGGCTCACTAATTTTTGTATTTGTGTCTCTTACCTGTCGTTTTTTCCGTTGCATCCGGTTTGAAATCTCAACGATTCTAAAGAAGTTTTACTTCAAAAAAACTTGCCTTGGTAATAAAGAAAACTCCTAAAAGACCTACCAGGTTTTTTTTTCCGAACTGACTACCCTATTTACCTAGCAAGGTCTTGACAGCTTCACCGGACTATTCAGTCCTATCGGGTCCAATTGTGAATCTAAACCATTCTCGGATCCACTGGAACACGCACAAAAACTTTCATCAAAACCGGTCTAGCCGTTTAGGAGGAGTTCAGTGACATACACACGTACAAAAGAAATTTATATATAAAGATTTATATATTAGAATGCGTACAAAACGCGAAAGTATAAGCAGCTTCATTTGGAAAATTATACGAAAGTCTTAATACTCCTTATTAGGTTACTACACTAAAACGTACGGTTTCATGCTGTTTGAGAGATAACAAATATCATAAATGCGATTGTAAGTTTGTTTGCCGCTTTCAAGGCTTACTACTCAACCGGTACAGAAAAGAATAGTACCTTGCATACAGAAAAACATTAGGTTACTACTCGCCAGCGAAAGGCTAACTATACATTGACACGAGCGATGCCGCAGGTTAAAGCTAGTATGCAATATATTACAAATGGAATTCATTCAAGTTCAATCGGTTCCATTGTGAAGTATGATAAGTATTCGATAAATAAATATTGTTTTTTTTTTCGAGTACAAACATGTTACACGTTACTACTTACAATGTGAGTGCGACTATTTATTCGACAAAATATGACAAAAAACCTGCAGTACAATACCATGTGAATTAAGGCTTCGAGAATTTTATTGATACGTGTATATTAGCGAATATACTTCCTTAGACCTCCTTACATAATGGTTGCGTTAGCAGAAATAATAATATTCTAATAATCTTTTTATATACCTATATACAAAAGATGTCTGCCGTTCTGCGTGCATCACACAAAAACTACTAAATAGATTTCGATATTTTTTTAGGGTTATTTCTTAGACACTTGTTCCTTGTTTAAAAAATAATTATCACAATATCTTCATTTAAATTAAAGTTTTAAGGAATAACCATTTTTATAAGCACCACAGACGTTCAGCTGAATATGCTTTCTTGCCGTGGCGAAGTGGGGCATGCGGTATAATGCGTATACGTAAATGGGGGAGTAAACAGATAACATGGTTTACGAGGAATTTTCTAACTAAAGTATATTTTTGCTTTAAATTTTTTTGTGAAAATTGAGTTCTTTATTATTTTTCCTGTTCCCGACGGTCCGACGGATAGATGAAACCTGCAGTAACAAGAGCGAAGCCGCTAGCAAAAGTAATTGTAATACAGTGAAACTTGGTTAAATGAGAGCTGATTTCTAGGATTTATTCGATGTTTACCTTTATACTTTTACCTTTTTTTACTCTGTAACTGACTCCCTCTATAAATGAGACAAATTAATCGGGTTGGGACAGGTTTTGACACTTTTATTTACAAACATTAGAATGTCTTTCGCACACGCTTTGTTTGTCAGTACTATCTCAGGTTTTGACCTAAAAATAAGGGAGTAAAAGTGTACAAAATGCCCAAACATAAATATAAAACGTTATCAGTATCTGAAAAATTAAAACTTCTATCAGATTATGATTGTGAAAAGTCGCGTGATGAACTGTGTAGGGAGCATAGCATAAATAGCCGTACATTTCGACCTCTATAATCGAGAGCCTCTGTAAATGAGACAACTATAATTTTAAACCTGCCTAATTGAAAAACAATAATTGAAAAATGGTACAACATTCTTGAGATCTCAATTAACCAGGTTCCACTGTAACATATAAGATTTTTGATGCTACAAATGTTTTGTTATCTACGTATCTGTAGTTGTATTTGCAAAAATAAAAATTGGAAGAATAAGCATAATGCAAAAAATTTGGTTGAAGGTCAATTTTCCTTTTTGTTATCAACTTTGCTTATTAATGTGTAATTCCAAGCGGACAAAGCTGCCGGTATAAGTTAATATACAGTAATAAAATAAAACTACTGCAATTTAAAGAGAATAACGATGAGCTACAATTAGCCATTTATCAACATTCCTATATGTAGTTTACGTCGGCGAATGTTAACCCATCACACAAACAAATGTACGCTCCATTAACTCCATCCATATAAGTAAACTTTTAAAGAAATAAATGACTTTAGTTGAATAACTTTAAATATTTGAGCTTCAGACATTTTCATTTTTTTTTTATATCATAGGATGCAAACAGGTGAGTCACCTGATGTGAAGTGATCGTCACCGTCCATAGACACTTGCAACACCAGGGAAATCGCAAGTACCTTGCCAGCCTGTGTTGAGGGGGGAGGAGCAGGAAGAGGAGGGGGATAGGAGAGGTGGGCCTCCGGCGCTCTCATTGACCGAAAGAAACGCAACAATGATACCACTGTTACTTCACGGCGGTATTCTATGAGAGGGTGGTACTACCCCTGCAGAGCCGAACCATTCACGCTGAAACCAGTAACAGTTTCAGCGTGGCTCTACCACCTACAAAATCCTTACTAATATTATAAATGCCAAAATAACTTTTATTGCCATTATATATTAATGCCAAAATAATTAAATTAACGGCCAGATCTTTTTCTGTCACAAACAGAGGAGGTCTCATTGCACCTATTAATAGCCCGGTACACAAAAAAAATATTAATACCAAGCGTATGGACAGTTTTAAATATTGCATTTGGCTCCATACCTACTTTGTGTAATGCAATCACAGCGACTCGGTTCTACCACCCCACTGCATTTTAATATCGCAAAATATTGTACAATGTATTGGCGCCAAAATGAGAAAACTCAATGAATAATCATATAAAAATACAGATTCCAAATCCAAATGTAATATTTTGTCTATTGTTAATTGTAACAGTATTTATGGCCAGACTAAGTATATTATTACGCGAAGACCAATAGGAGCAAAGCACCAAGAAGAATGTTTCAAAATCACCTTTTTCCTTTTTAGAGCTTCCGCTGCGTATTAGTTAGCCCAAAATCATTATTCCATGCGGACGAAGTCGCGAGCAGAAATTAGTTACCTATATAGACAACTAGCGGGCTCGGCAGACGTTGTCCCGCCCTGATTATAAAAAAATCCGGAACAAATTATATACCAAAACGTTCCTCGTGAATCACTTTATCCACTGGTGAAAACCTCATAAAGATCCGTTCAGTAGTTTTTGAGTTTATCGCGAACAGACAGACAGACAGAGGTGGTAGGGGACTTTGTTTTATACTATGTAATGTAATGATCATTTTATACTATGTAATGATAATGAATACAATTCTCACAAAACTAAATACATCTGTCCTCTGTTAATGGCTGGTAAATGAAAAATGCTATAATTATAATATTGCTTTTCTTAAATAAATTCTTATCAAAAACTATTATGTACTGAACGATAAATTTTCATTGTATTAAAAATGGCCCGCGTCCTCTATAATGCATGAACCAGAGAACTCTGGAACGTTCATACTTTTAGGATATTATTAGAGACATTGCTTAGGATCCGAGTTGCAGAGAGATATAGGCACAGTTTTCAGCCACAAGAAACTGTATTTATCCAGATGCTGAAGTCCACCGGATGATTGTCAACGGTTTATAGCACTTTATCTTTCTTTTATCACAGCTTTTGTGGCTGTTGTCGCTTCCAGTCGCTTAACATTTGTTATTAAACATTTCGAATCCATGTTATTACGCCCAATATTTACGTGGACAGCTAACAGTCGTCTTTGGAGCCTTAAGTTTCGTTGAAGGAAAATATTATGGGTAAACAATGATCATAGTGATAAGACGTCCTATAATACTTTCCTAACTAGCTACAACCCTCAAGTTGCAAGTTTACTGCCAAACGAATATATCTATATGTATTTTTGCAACTACCCTATATTCAAATTATATTGTTAGGCGTATTGCGCTCGTGTCTTCTGCTATATTATACATGTGATGATATTATGATGAAATTTTACCTACGAGAGAATATAAAAACCCCAAATATGGTGTATGTAGATATCAATGCACTCTGTGGTTAATGCGAAACTCTTCCTCCTTAGACAAGGTGTTTTATAGAATTCAGGGGCCATTGAATCATTACGCTTGTTTTGAGTATTCCCCTGATTGCTGCTGTATCAGTCTAAGAAAATGGTATGAGAGTGGAAGACATGTAACTTTTCGATAGTCGCAATTTACATGACGACAAGTCAACATTTTAGATCGAAGTTAATTAATTTAATAGGCATTAAATTCATATGTTTTCAAATACTTGTTCGACGCTAGTATCTTTACATAGTACTAGCGGACCTGGCGGACGTTGTCCTGCCTTGATAATAAAAAATATAAATCCCAAAAGTCAACCGCAGCGCCACCTACCGGGTCCAATTGTGAATCTAAACCATTCTCGAATCTCCACGAACACACACAAAAAATTTCATCAAAATCGGTCCAGTCGTTTAGGAGGAGTTCAGTCACATACACACGCACACAAGAAATATATATATTAAGATACTAGCGGACCGGGCGGACGTTGTCCTGCCTTGAAAACAAAAAAAATCCTAAAAGTCGATCGCAGCGCCACCTGCCGGGTCCAATTGTGAATCTAAACCATTCTCGAATCTCCACGAACACACACAAAAAATTTCATCAAAATCGGTCCAGTCGTTTAGGAGGAGTTCAGTCACATACACACGCACACAAGAAATATATATATTAAGATAAAATGAAGCCGCTTCCGCAGTCTTAGATCTTTTAAATTATTCAACGGATTTTAATACAGTTTTCAGCAATAGATAAACTAATCAAGAGGAAGGTTTATATGTTTAATACATACTAGTATAGTGGAGAAAAGCCGAAAAATTCAAAGATTTCTAATGTATTGTCGTAACAAACATATTTTTGTGCTCTTAAATCGCAAACGCTGGCAAAACTTTAAGAGGTAGATCGAATTAATGTAATAAGGAATTGTATATCTTAAAAAGATCGATAAAAAAGTCCGCGATGGTATATATATATTTATCTCGAAAGAATAACCCACAGTAACCATTTTTATCTTTTTACAAAAATAATTATGTGTTATTTACCAAGCTATTTTATATAATAGAGTATTATTCCTTATCCAATTAAATACATTACATATGTTGTACATGGTATGTAGATAAAAACTGCTCTTAACAGTGTTTCATTAAAATGGATATCTACATTGCACCCGTGCGAAGCTCGGGCGGGTCGTTAGTACTACGTAATTAGGATGCTAAGTATGTACTGTTCATTTGACTTTTGGAATTATTAATTTCATATGCTGGAACGAAGATTAACATTAGCAAGTTTTTTCCCCACTTCGTGTAAAATCATCCAACTTTTGTTTTAATAACGAAATGTTTATTAAATTGTCTTATAAATGTTTACTAATTACAATATGCACAGTGCTTAGTAGTGTATGTTTAAATAGATGTGTGCGATATTGGAGGAAATATATTTCGTAACCAAACTGTAGCATGTCAAATGACGCCATTAACCACTTTAATTCGTACTAGTAACCGTCATGATTCTAAGAAGCGTAATGCGTGGTAATGAATGCCCGCTTTCGTTTCGGAATAATAATTGATAGTTTTTTTATACTGTAGGAACCGATATCGCGTCCTTTCAGTTCTACTATTTGAGCCACAAATATAGTAGTAAACCAGTGGATGCCAGGTGGATGACAATTGTTGTGCGAATTTTACCGTAAATTACGCATCTAACAAAAAATAATCATGCTTTTTGTTATAATTTGCAAACTAGATGTCGTTGTTCTAAAGCTTTGTTACAGTAATGATGCCTTTATATCAGGAGTGTATTACATTGTAATGTACCATTTTACAATATACTAGCCGGTCCGGCTGACGTTGTCCCGCCCTGATTATAAAAAAATCCTTGACAAATTATATACCAAAATCTTCCTCATGAATCCCTCTATCCACTGGTGAAAACTGCATGAAAATCCATTCAGTAGTTTTTGAGTTTATCGCAAACAGACAGACAGACAGACGCAATAGGGGACTTTATTTTATACTATGTAATGACTAACACATGCAATGTTTATTTATATGTATGCCCAGTTACATTTACAGTTACGTATTGAGGTATTATGGAAGATCATGGTTTATATTTTTATTTTAACACATATACCTATATCCTGTTATTCTTCTCTATTACTTTTATTTAATCCGTTTCATTTAATCAATTTTTGTCATCCGCATCGTATTTTATGTTGGATAAATGCTGTAATCAACTACAATTAGTGACATAAATAATTTTAAGTATTTGCATGTATGTTTTAGCTTCTTTTGTTATGTAACTGTTGTTGATTCTTTACGATAAATAAATTGATATTTTTCTAATATGGTCGATATCTTATTTGTAGTGTAACAAAATATTTGTAAAAATTTCAGTGTATCATTAATAAGGATCAATTTATTAACGATGATGGTCTAAGACTCTAAATTTTGATACAGTACCTTGATGTTTCTATGAACAAAGTTTCATTCCTACCCCCACCACCACTAAAGACGGACAGGCACCAAAACGGATGGTTTTTTACTTTGTGCTGTGGTGCGGGTGGGTGGGTCCGTCGTTCTCCGCGCCACCTCGACCGCCACGCGAGCGATCTCAACTACCAGGCGTGCATAGTCAGAGAGAGTAAGCAGCATACCATTCTACATTCTACTAGTCTTGACTCGCTCGCGCTAATCACAATTTTACCGGTGTGAGCGAGTCAAATGGCATTCTTCAATACTGCCTACAATAAAAACCCGACCATAAACCAATG
This sequence comes from Antheraea yamamai, assembly GCA_036509395.1. Taxonomy (NCBI): domain Eukaryota; kingdom Metazoa; phylum Arthropoda; class Insecta; order Lepidoptera; family Saturniidae; genus Antheraea; species Antheraea yamamai. The sequence continues at coordinate 16,804,113 of AP028433.1, forward strand.
TGATACGATTCTATCTAAAATGTTATCCTGAAATACGAAAGTTAAACGAACACCATCAAAATTTCCATTATATTACGAAAATGGAGGCGTTCTCATACTCGTGGAGTATTTCCGATCTCTTTTATTCATACTTATTGTTTCGAAAAGATATGTTTTCCATTATTTATGATGTCCTAATAGCTTTGATGCGTAAGGTCAGCGCCTTGCGGGAACACTTTTAATATAAATTTATTCATTTCCTATAATTTTTTGTTACTAAACAAAATAAAATTAACAAAACTACCTAACTTCTTTCCTTTTTTTTACTCTTCTCACTTCACTTCTCACCTTATTATTAATAATTCTTTAAATTATTATTGTTACTACTCCTTACTACAAAGTCGAGTATTTGACACTACATGTGTGTTGTATAAACCACACACGAGATTATTAAGTTTGCTGCTGGTTGTCAAGATGCTACAAATAGAGAGAACATTTTCATATAAAATTGATTCCATAAACTATTCTTGTATGTTGTTGGCACAGGTGTATCAAAAAAGAATAGTATGTAATTCAAATTTGTCATGTCTATAAAATATATATGTAATAATATAAATATGAATTGCATTATAATGTGTGCATATACAATAATAATAAATAAGTATGTTTTTGACTTTAAATTAAATACTAAAATATATGAAATATCTAAAGTAAAGTAAAAAATGTAGATTTATCCAGGACGTGATTTTTGATAATTCTTGTCTATCTTAAGAAACAGCTTACAATCTTTGAATCATTTACTTTAAGTGTTTTTAATAGGAAGTTTTATTAATTATATTGAGTATATAAATAAATAAACAGGAGAATATTTGGAAAACTCGAAGTTTCGTAGTTTTCCAAGATCCAATGGTAATTTTTATTTGAGTTCCGTTCTTTAAGTCTGTAAACCCCTGCATAAAGTTTTTACGGGATTCAACGCTTTATTGTTTTGAAGAAAAACTAATTAGTTTTACGCAAGTGAATTCATTTGTTAAAGAATGTTTAATTGTTTGATTATTAGGAGATACCTAAATATTTCCATATACATAAAATAAATGTACGTATTCATCATCAATCACCCTTATCATATTAGAGTGGATTGTGTATGTTCAGAATGCAGATGAAAGTAACAATGCTGATATTTTTTTTATTAAGCGTCGACTATATGTTCTTACTATAATAATAACAGCTGCGTTATATAAAAATCATATCCAAAACTCCAATGACCGACCGATGATTATGAATGAAATGAGGGGAGAGAGAATATGGCGCGTGCCGCAACATAGCGGGCAAAGTTACTAGGATCGCATAGATCAAAGAAGACAGAAATACTGTTTATTAGAGCTTCCAGCTGAGAAATAGCATGTTTTTAATCGACTTTACTACTTTAATAATAAGGTTTAAGTTTGTGTAACACCGATATCAACATGTGGAAATTTTATTATTCGAGGGGAATGTATGAGATCTTCGTAGTTATGTTCGCCTGGTGTTCAGCGCGCACTGCGCAACTCCCTAGACACAGGACGTCGCCACACACGCGACGCGCAATATTTTTTGTCAAAGAGTAAATTAATAGTGTAAGTTTGTGTTTGACTTTTGTGGATAATTTTTCGTTTGAAGGTTAACTTTATACAGTAATTTTATACAGTAAATAAAAAAAAATCCTTCCAGTAAGTAATATTTGTTAAGTACAAACAACTCATTTACTATTAAATAAGAGTGATACTAAAAATAAACGATCTTAAGTATTAGAAAAGATTAGGTAGAGTATTAAATTAGTGTTTGTGTACTGTATAAGACAGGTGTTTAACATTTCCTACTACATGTCCAATCACAAACTTAATAGATTTAAATTGTTCTTATGATTACAATTATTCTATAGTTGAAATTCCATCTAACTAATATTACAATTTAAAAGACAAGAAATAGTTATCACGTTTCATCTTACCGCTGGTATGTTATTTTGGTATAGAAAAATACCTGAAAGTCAATTTAAAATAATTTATGCCGACGAGGTCACAAGTTTCGTTTACTCACCAGTTGAAACATTTATCAACAATAATTTGGTCTATATCTAACTAACTAATGCAAGCAATTTGAAACCCTGCTAATAAATAAATACTACAGCGATTCCTCTAATAACACAATAGTTCTAGTTATTATTAATTATCTACGTCGAACGTTCGGTCTCTTCATTCGTTATGTACTCCTGGTAATCTGCGTACAAAAAGGCATAGCAGGCGTGACAAGAAAGCACCGCGTGGTGCCTCCTCTCTCATCGCGAGATGTGTCTCCCCTGCTGGCTACTGCCGCACCGCGACCGGTAGAGATTGTTTTGTTTGTTTGTATCCCGTAACAAATATAAAGTAGTAAGTGAATTAATATTATTTATAAGTTCTCTCATTCATTTTATTTTGCTTTGCCTATACAAAATTCTTAATTAAATAAGAAATACTTATGACAGAACCGTTTTCAGTAACAGTATGTGTTATGTACCTAATAATAACAATAACAACATTGAAATACATAAAAAGTAAGTTGGCTTATAAATAAATAGAAAGTTGTTTATTTATGTATTTTCAGGCTGGAATGCGAAAACTCTTGCTTAATTAAAAAAGGAAAGTTTCTTAGAAAATGTAAAATTCTACATTTAAAACTTGAGAGTATTTGACAGTTTAAAGCACACCGTGTATCCAGACAAACGCATACACGGTCTTGAAATTATACTTGGCCTTAAAACCCTCTAACACTTTCTCACTTCTTGGGTTACAAATACAACTAAGTAATTATACTATTCATCATTTATTTACCCAATTAATTAATTACTGCTTTTATTACTTGGAAAATATTTATATCATAATATTTAAGTGGAAAATACAAGACAACCTAATTCTTGGATATTTACGATATTCAAGATATTTACGATATTCAAGTGTCTCTAGATAGATATACAGGGGGCTTTTGATAATGCATGGTGGCCAAAAATTAACACTCAATTGATGGATCTCAAATGTCCGATCAATCTACGACGAATAGTAAGCAGTTACCTTGAAGATAGAACGGTGGTGCTGAGGTACGCGGGGGTTGAGCACAAAAAATACCACAAAGGGGTGTGTTCAGGGGTCGATTAGCGGCCCAACCTTCTGGAATTTAATCTTGGACTCCTTGCTACAGGAATTAATACAAAGAAGGGTTTATACTCAGGCGTTCGCCGATCACGTGGTGTTACTGTTCTCTGGGCATCGTTCACACGAGATACAGCAGAAGGTTAACGATACACTGGACTTTATATATAATTGGGGAAAGGAGAATAAACTGGCCTTTGCTCCACAAAAAACCAACGCCATGATTATTACTAAGAAACTTAAATATGAGCCACTAAATATGACTATGGGAGGTGCGTCAATAAATATAGCGGAGGAGATAAAAATATTGGGAATAATAATAGACAAGAAACTGACGTTCAATTCCCACGTCAGAAATATATGCCGGAAGGCGACTAACATTTACAAACAATTGGCAAAAACTGCAACGATATCTTGGGGGCTGAGCCCGGGTATAAACAGAACAATATATATGGCGGTCATTGAGTCCATTATACTTTACTCGGCGAGTGTGTGGCATACAGCTGCGAGCAAACAGAAAATCAAGAAGCAATTGAACACCGTGCAGAGGGGCTTCGCTCAGAAGATATGTAGAACCTACAGGACGACCTCCTTAAACGCATCACTAGTACTCGCGGGATTGCTCCCTCTCGATCTGCGATTGAGAGAGGCGGCACAGCTATACGAGGCTAAAAGGGGTAAACCAATGGATGATCTACTTAAAGACAGACCTATTGAAGAGAGAATCGATTTCCTAAGTTTCCCGCATCCTGCAGAGAGCACGGAAATAGGCTTCCAATGCGTGGATAGTATAGACGAACAGAATATTGATAACACCAAGAAAGAAACCAGGTCCATATACACAGATGGGAGTAAGATTCAGGGCAAGGTGGGAGCGGCGCTTATTCTGTGGGAGGGAGACCGAGAGATCAGATATAGAAAATTTAAACTGGAGCCCCTCTGTACGGTGTATCAGGCCGAATTATACGCGCTATTAAGAGCAGTACAAGTTGCCGGTCAGGTTGGTGGTGCTAAAATCTACAGCGACTCGAGGTCCGCACTAGAAACCATCTGTGATCGAGAGACTGCGCACCCGGTTGCTTTTGAGGCTCGAAAAGAGATAGAGAACTGGATAAAGCGGAATATTGAAATCCAACTGTGCTGGATCAAAGCACACGTAGGCGTGGCCGGCAATGAGAGGGCAGATGAACTGGCGAAGGACGCAGCGTTGCACTTACAAACCAAGGCGAATTACGACCGATGCCCAATTTCCTTCATAAAGAAGGAATTAAGACATACAAGTACCCTGGTTTGGAATGACATCTACAGCCACTCTGATAAAGCTCAAGTCACGAGATTATATTTCCCGAGTGCAACGTTAGCCTTCAAGGCCCTCAAAAATAAGACGCTGTCACCGGAACTGGTTTAGATACTGATGGGGCATGGGGCCTTCGCGCAGTATCTAAACAAATTCAAGAAGAAAGAGAGACCTGCCTGCGTGTGCGATGGCGTAACAGAGCAGACCGCTCTCCACGTCCTACTTGACTGCCAAAAATATGATCGAAGAAGAACAGATTTAGAATTAGAAATAGGTTATAAATTAACCAGTGACGTGATAAAGGACATAGTACGTGAAAACAAAACCTTTACAAAATTTTCCAAATTCTGTGAATATGTGGTTCGCGATTGTAAAAATATGAATAAATAAATGATAACGCTCTTAACGTTTATTAAAATAGATTTATAATTAAAAGTGATGTCGACATTATATGCTAATGACGTACAATCACTGTTATAAAATAGTTTATTAAGTTAAAATAGGTATGTAATAAAGTATCAAGAATATTCGGTAACAAAGAAATAATAGTACTTATAGTAAATGAATGAATATAATAAGGATAGAAACATATATATATATATATATATATATATATATAAAAATAAATATATATTAAAAAAAACAAATATATATATGTATATACTGAGTCATGTCATGATCGTTAACACTAACTTTTACTACGATTTTTGTTACGTCACATTGTATGTACACCTTTATAGGCTGCAACTTCAATAGGTACAGCCCAACCAAATAAGAGCAAAGAAACCCACGCCGTCACTTTTCCCCACGCTACAAAATGTCTCTGACCTGTGTCAGAGGAAAGAAAGC
>AP028433.1:16855932-16925138 GCA_036509395.1 Antheraea yamamai
GCGGGGAAACCGTACCAGGGTTGGACCCTCTAACGGTGGCCATTGGTTCGACACCCTCTCTAGGGGTGCGTCTGTAGTGGAGGCCTTTTGATGGCTTCCTTCAGGTTATCGGGTGCATCTTTATTACTCGCTCTCTAAGTCGCGAGTGAGTGTGCGTGCGTGTGATTTAATATTTTTCCGTCTTATAATAGGGAGGTCGGTACTATCGTCTTCGGGCGGTCTTGTGTGAAGCGGCGCAATGTTTTGGAGGTGCACATGCGCCGATCTATCCGCTCTCCGAAACATGTTCGTGGCGAGGCTGCTTATGAAGTTGTCTAGGCTCTCTACTCGCAGATCGCGAGCGATCGTCGCGTTCTTCACATAACGCGGAGCCCCGACGATCGTTCTAAGCGTCTGGCTTTGTTGGGTTCGTAATCTGCGTTTAAGAGTATCCGATACGCAACCGAACCAAGCCGGGGCTGCGTACGTGAGGCGTGATCTCACGTACGTCTTATAGAGACCTAGCTTCGTGCGGTACGGGAGTTTAGAGTTGAGTACCGGGCACAGCACTCTCCTCGCCACCCTCGCCTGCGTGATAATATTTTCTGTGTGCTTTTTGAAGGACAGCCCCCTGTCGATGGTGACCCCAAGGTATTTAACCTCATTCCTCCATTGAAGGTTCACTCCTTGGAGCGTCAGGGGTGGTGTAGGGGTTATCTTGTAGCCAAGTTGGAAGGCTTGCGTCTTTCCGGTGTTTACTGTGAGCCGCCATCTCTCCAGCCACTCAGGAAGCGCATCTAGCGTGGGTTGTAATAGCGCGGCGGACCTCTTCCTATTTATAGATGTTGCATAATATGCAGTGTCGTCGGCAAAAAGGGCTAGTTTAGCCTTGCCGACCACCGGGATGTCGTTGGTATATAAGGCGTATAAGAGCGGTGAGAGGCAGCTGCCCTGTGGCACGCCTGCGCGTACCTCTACCTCCCGGGACATCGCGTTTTCCACCTTAACTCTTACTCTTCGGTTTTCGAGGAAGGATTTGATCAATCTTTGTAGAAGGGCGGGGGCGGTGGATGTTGTCGCCAGCTTGTAGAGCAATCCTTCGTGCCACACCCTGTCGAACGCTTTCTCCATATCGAGGAGCACGATGGCGGCGTGCTCTTTTCTGTTATGCGTTTCGACGAGGGTGTGGATCACTCTCGCGAGCTGCAGGGTAGTTGAGTGGCCTTCCCTGAAGCCATATTGCTCCTTCCGTAGCTCGATATGAGGCTTCAGCATGCTCAGCACAATTCTCTCGAAAACTTTCGAGAGAGTACTGAGCAGCGTAATTGGTCGATGGTTCTCTGCGTGCTTCGGGTCCTTGTCTCGCTTTGGGATCATCGCGATCACTCCCAACTTCCACTCTTTAGGGTAGTGACCGGTGCGGAGGATGCCATTATATAAACGCGTCAGCGCCGCGACGGTCTTAAACGGTGCGTGACGTAGCATCGTGTTTGTTACTCCGTCGATTCCAGGGGCCTTCTTAGGTTGAAGCTTTTGGATTTCGCGCTGCACTGTGCGCGGAGATATAAAAAGGCAGTCATTGCCTGGGTCTGCCATGCCGGTTCTTCTGGCTTCCAGGAATTGGTTGACCTCGTTGTAGTGGTCAACATTGGCAATCTGGTTCGGCGCAAATTGCTGCCACAGATGCGTGGCAAAAATCTCCGCCCTATCTTCGGCTACAAACCTCGGAGAACCGTCTGTTCCCAGGAGCGGGTGGGGTTTTCTCGGAGCCGAAGACAGGTTCCGACATAATCGGTGCACTGAAGGCATATGGTCTCCTATGCTCTCGACATGTGCGTCCCATGCTTCGGCCGCATGGTTGTCTAGTGCGAGCTTAACGCGCGTCACCATCGAGTTGAGTTGAGATTTCAACCTCGGGCAACGGGTATTCTGCCATTGTATTCGAAGTTTTCTCTTTTGGTCAATGAGGTCTCTTAGTCGTCGAGGGAGAGACGACCGCCATCTGTCGGCGTGTTTGGCAGTTGAGGACACCTCCACGGCGCTGTGGATACACCGTGTGATGTCCTCAGTCAATATCTCGACGTCCTCAATTGATGTCATTTTTCTAGTAGGCGTGTTCGCCTCTAGTTCATCTGCGAACTTCTCCCAGCATATCTCCATGCGTGGAGGGGGAAGACTGACTCTTACCGGGTCTGCGTGAATCTCTAACAGAACCGGCCTGTGATCCGACGGCAGGTCCGGTAGTACAGTTTGTTCTGGTGGAGTTGCGAGCCCTTTATACAGACAGATGTCGAGAACTTCGTGCGTTCCTTGCTGAGTGTGGTGTGTAGGCATGTCTGGTCCGATGACGTCATAGTTGTTGTCCTCGGCATGTTTTAGGATTCGGGCACCAAGTGCCGTATTCCTCGTGGAGTTCCAGGCGCGGTGTTTAATATTTAAATCACCTGCAATAACTGTCGGGTCCTGTGTTCGAACTAGCAGGGCTTCTAGGTCGGCTCTCAGGGTTTCGGCATTCGCGACGGGCGGTCGGTAGGCGGCGAAAAATCTTGTTCTGTGGCCCGCAATGCTAACCAGTACTCCCAGGGCATAGAGGGACTGGTATTCTATGTACGGGATCGGCTGGTGTACAATATTATTTCTAATGAGCACTGCCAACCCCCTATAGGCGGTGCCCGCGGTGCTCACTTCGTCCTTTCTATATATGTTATAACGTGGTATTTTGAAGTTTTCGTTTGCATTGAAAAATGTCTCAGAGATCAGCATTATATCGATCTTGTGTTCTCTGAGAAAATGCATTAGTAATTTCTTCTTAGTTCGAAGAGATTGGGCGTTCCAGTGGGCGACTCTAAGGGGTGTATTATCCATTAGTCTGCCTTGTTGTCTTGGTTTTCTGAGTATTTTGTTTCTCTTCATTGGAAACGAATTTCAAAAATTTTTCAAAGAGGCCCCTCATTTGATCGGGGTCCGCTTCGATGGTTTTTAACTTTTTACTGCGCTTCTTGCGCTTTTCGGGACCCGCTCTGCCCCCTCGTTGCGCCGGGTTGTTTGCCGGCGCCATCAGTGACGCCGGGGCCGCCTCAACTACGGTGCTCTGTTGGGGCAGGGTCTGCCCTCTGCGTCCCGTGGTGGCCAGTGTCCCGGCTCGCTTGTTCCTCGCCTCGCGTTTGCGGGCGGGGCACTGCGAGTGGTTAGCCGGATGTGGCCCCCCGCAGTTAGCGCAGGTTGCCGGGGCGTCTCTTGGTCTGTCGCAGTTTGCTGCGAAGTGTGGCCCGCCGCATCTGACACAGGCCTGTTGCCTGTGACAGTGGTGGGAGCTATGGCGGAACTTCTGGCACTTGTGGCATTGGGCAGCGCCAGTCTTCCCCCGCCAGGCTTCAATTCTTATTCCAGGCATCGTGAGTAGCTCGTCTATTTTGTAGATGTCTGGTATTAGGTTTTCGGTCCTTTTTAGTGTTGCGTAGAATATAGTTCCGGGGCGGTCGCCTCGCGCCCGGATGTTGCGCACCACTTCAGGCTGGAACCCCTTGTTCTCGAGTGCAGTTGTGATGTCTTCCGGTTTGGTTGACGTTGGCAGCCCTCTAATGGCTACTTTTAGGCTCTCTTCATTTGGTAGAGAGTACGAGAACCATGATATGTTTTCTGTACTCTCTAGTTTTGTGAGGTAACTTTGTACCGCACGGTATTCGTGTTCGTCGTGCGGGAGGAAGCGCACCCCGGCGCCGAAGGGTCGCGCGTTCGGGGTTCTCCCAAATTCCCGTTTAATTGCCTCGAAATGTCTATGCCAATCGGGTAATGATTCTACGATCAGTGGTGGATATTTTCTTGTTGTTGTTATAATTTGGGGTTCCGTAGTAGCACTTTTCGTAGAATCATTAGGAGCTATACCTTCAGAGGTGGTCTTATTCTCCGCGACGGCGCGTTCCGATTGGCTAGTAGTGGGTGGCTCTCGTTCGGTCGCGCTTTGTTGCGCCGGTTTTGGCGCAGATGTCGCTACTGCGTAGGTCTTCATCTGGCTAGACCGTGATGTAGACCACTGGTCTCCCGGCGCACTAGCGCCACTGTTTGCGCTCGTCGCCGTCGTTCTGGTTGCTGTCGGGTTCTGTATCTTAGATTTCATTGCCAAGGTCGGCGTTTTCAGGGTCACGCCAGTTTTCACGGTCACACCTGTTGTTTGTTTACAAACAACAGGTGTTATCGGGCTCGGGGATTTCGATGTTTGTTGTGGCTTCGCAACAGGTGGTCTAGGTGTGGTTTTCTCGGTTGTTTGCCTCTGTGGCAAGGGCGCTGGTGTCTTGTAGGTGCTTTTTGGGGTTTCTTGGATCTGGGGAGATCCCGATACAATTCTGGGGCATACTCGTTTAGCACTTTCTGGGCTAACGTCGTCCTCTCGGAGTCGCCTGACGGCTCTTCCTAGAGGACTTTTGGAGAAAATGCTATGTGGGACTTCTGGGGGGATCAATATTCCCTTCGCCGCGAGTTCGAGGGAATTTCGATCTTGAACCGATAGGGGCTTGTTTTCCTTCATGTTCTCTTGTATCCTCAGAGCGAGGGCACACCACCTGATCATGGTGCTTGACAGGATGTCTTTATTGATCAATTCCGCTATCGCTAGGAGGTCGCTTTCATAGGTTTCGACCGAGATGAGTCTCTCGATCGCCTGCGCGGCGCTCGGCGCGTCGGCGGTCGGTTGACTTCTCGCGGGTGTAGCGGGTGAGATCGTCGCTTCGGCGTCCGGGGACGCGGGTTGCGGGCGATGCTCAACGGTGGATGATCCGGTAGGGATAGCTGGGGTCGTCGGTTGAGATGGTTCGGAGTCAATGTTCGTTTTCTGGGTCTTCGTTTGAGAGGGATCGGTGTCCGGTTTCGGGTGCTGGGTCTTCGTTTGGCCCTGAAAAGGGCCTTTTGTGTACGTACAGCCTGGGCTACGCTCCATGGCGGTACGGGGAAACGGGAGTGAAGTACGACGCGGTGCAGTCCTGGGTGACGTTACTACATCGCCCGGAAATCACTACTAAGAGGTCTGTGACGTCAGCAACTACACAGGGAGCTGCAGTTGTTGCGGAGCGCGTTTGTGGACTCGTGCACACTCGATCGCGACGTAAGGCGGTCCGAGGTTAACTGTCGGTATGTAATCTTTTTATTTGTTTACATTATAAATTATTATTATTACATTATTATTTGATAAACACTGTATTCTACTTATTTTTGGTCTTACTTGATTCTGAATACAGATATATAGAAACAGAATTTTAAAGCCTTTTGAAGTTATTATGCTTTATTTTTTAAGCTAAAGAAGTACTTATTATATACTGTTGCTGGTAAACTTCGTGCTCGTGAAATTATGCGAACTGTTTTATATATATTAATTGTTGGTGTATTTGAATTATAATTTTAAATTGAAAATTTCTTTAGGCGCATCGAACAGTGAAAGAGAGTGGACCGTTACGCTCGTTTTGATGAAGCTGAATCGAGCTTAATCAGTTCGACTCGATAACATACGTTATCGGGTTGGTGACGCACAGAATCGTGTATACTCGGCTTCAGTCGTCATCAAGCACGTGTACTATCTGACAAGTAATGCATCGTTCCAATAATAACGTTTTTATTATTATGTATTACTAGCTGACCAGTACCCAGTTGGCGGTAATAGGCGTTATCAACCTCAACAACTTTTCTCTAGAACTCAATCATATACCTCTCATCGTTAAGGCAGCGATCGTAAGAAACGTTTTGTTTGACCGTTTTTTCTATGATTTACTTTGCAAATCCGACTACCACAAAAGTTTTTTCATTTTTGAGTTAATATAGCTTATGACACTCACAAATAACGTGGCTTTTTATTGGTAAAAGAATTTTCAAAATCGGTTTAAAAGTCCTGAGATTACCCCCACAACGTCACAAACTCACAAACTTTACCTCTTTGTAATATTTGTATAAATATAAAATAATATTATGTATGTTTTGTATAAAATCCGAACGCGTTTGAGTTCCAGTGGCACACATGCTAGTAAACATGGTTGTATCACGTATTATTATATGTGTGACTTAGTTTGGCTTAAATAGATTCACGGTGTTGTCTACAAGATAACAGTCCCAGCCGAAGTTCGGCCACTTTGGGACCCTGCAACTTGTTGCTAATCGGTTGAGTGCCTTATGCGCTCGTCTTAGTAGTACCGTGAAGCTGCGACAGGTCAATAGCGGAAAAAAATAGACACTAGAATTGTAAAACTATGGTGACCTTAAAACAAAATGTCAAAAACTTAAATGAAAATTGTATTGTACTTTAAAATACATGATGAATTTTAATATGGGTAATATGTCTGTAATTACTAAGAAATTTGGAAACATATATCGTTTATCAGTTATCAACGGTTTATGGATACAGTAAGAATCATTCAGATTTCCACATTCCATTATAGCAATGATGTGATAAATTTCACATTGCCTTTTGATAATATTAATATTTTTAATATTAGAAATTTATTTCCTTCATCAGTAACACCAATCGTAAGATACCTTTATGCAATAGTCGCACATTTTTCGCCGATAGCAAAAGAAGATATTAAAAAAATATTAAAAAGTCTCTCCGATACTTACGATCAAACGGTCAATTTTATGGACCATTAGCGATACACGCGCAGTCATTCTGCGTCGGCTCCCGTAATTTCATCTCGAAGCTTATCTTGCCATTCCCAAAGTGTATGGACGTAAAGGTGATTTTTGCGTCGAGTAATTTTTAATGAAGAGCGGTTACGCTGTAGCGGATTCGATACGGTTACAGATTGATAATCGAGATTCTGCGGCGGACGTATCACGTGATGGTGTTTACGGTAAAATGTGTTTTTGAAGTTTTTACTCTCATCATCATTTTGGTTTTGCTTTGATGTCTCCTGTGTTTATACGTTTCGGATTACTTTATTCACCTAAGTTAACGACCGGTAACTTTGCGTATAATAATTGTGAATTATATTCCGAATTATATTTGCAGTATCTAATCAGTTAACACTGTATATCGGTAATTCGTCGTACTAATTGCAAAGAGAAAGACATTTTCATTCAGTTAATCATCGCTATTGTGGTACAAAACTATTATTGTATTAGTTTTTACTTGCGGTTTCTCTCGGTTTAATCTAAATCTGAATTAAAATTGAATCGGGAACAGTACGGTTTTGGTTTCTAGTTAACGTGTATGCAGAAGCGTAACAAATAAACAAAGAAATAGATAAATTCACATTCGCATTTATAATGTTATTAAGGATAAGGATAACATTTTTTTAAATTAAAAAATAAATTTGCTAACATTTCATTAATTAAATTACACAACATAGTAGTATAATCTATATATAAAAATAAATTTTAGTGTTTTTTGTTTATCCAGGCTAATAATCGATTCAACTGATTTGACTGAGACTTTTAAGTTTAAGTTAATAATAAGTATTAATAAAATTATGATTAAAAAACTACAGTTCACAATTAATCCAGATAAAACATTCAGTTTTCATGAAATAATAAAACTATTTTTACTAGAACAGAATCGCATACACCATCTAGTATTTATGTACACACACAGTATATATATATATATATATATATATATATGTATATATATATTTAAATAAATATTTTCTTTAAATATGTGTATGACTGCCACAGCTTTGTTTATCTTTTATAATTAAATAAAATCTAGGCAAATTAATTTTTTTATTATATAGTATTATGAAAATAAACTTGTTTACTTATTTAATTAATGGTAGGTAGAGTTATATATCACAATATTATTCAAACTTTAGTTAGGTATACTGAATAAATAAGTCCATATTAACTGCACATAAAAAAATCAAAATATTCCAGAGAGATTTATAATTTATATCTTCGGAAATATAATCAAAATGATAGAAACGTGGAATCACTGGTGAACAAGTTTAAATCAGCGTGCAAAAAGCACTTTACCTGTCGCTAACTACCACTAAATCAGATTACACTCTCACCCCTCGAAACTTTGCTTCTAGGGTGAGGGACGCAGTGCACTTTATATTCTGCGGTCTACCTACGCGGAATTGTTTAAATGCGAGTTTCTTCGCTTGTCTATTTGTTATGCTTTCACGTATTAATTACTCAGCTGACCTTTATGAAATTTCACATGGATGTTGTTAAAGGGGAAAAAAAACACACGGTACTTTTCTCCCTAAAAGAAAGTACCGTTCATCTACTTCAAATCTGCATTAGAGTGCGCTAAGCCATGGATAAAAGTTAGTAACCTTATAAAAGTGTGTAAAGTGTTAGACTTAGTTTGCTTACTTACTGAGCTTACATCTAGTTATTTATACTGTTATTTCAAAAATATAACTACAATCAATTAAATTAGTTCTCGTGAAGAAATGTGGCTTTTGAATGCCGGAAACATTTATTACGTGCTTTATATTCTTGAAGTTATATTAAAGAAAACGAGAATTATAATATCATTATCATTATAATTAATCTTACTATGTTAATTAGAGTTAAATTGAATACATAAACAAGTTTTTGATACGTCGTTTCTTTATATACATACTACACGGACGTATGTTTGGAAAATAGATGTATTTTAGAAAACTATTAACGTAATTCGTCCAAAATTCTTCGTTACATTACACTATAACATATCATGATTAGTATAGAGGAAGTTAAGCTATTTTTTTATTATTTGAATTAGAGCTCACCTATTTGAATAATCGTTTCGGGCTATTAGGACAGGCCTTCTAATTAAGAACAGGTACCTAAATTATCAATGGTTTTTTTCTTATAACATAGAACAAACTATGCTTATACGCTTGCTTGCAATGATCAATTTCTGTATAGATAGACAGACTTACATAATATAATCGTAAATGTTGCGTATTTATACCTGTGTCATCTGAATACTATAATTCATTTGAGTCTAGTTTTTGGATTGATATAGAAGTGAATCCAAGGTACGTTGTAGGTTACATATAATTATATATATACTAGCGGGCCCAGCAGAGGTTGTCCCGTCCTGATTATAAAAAAATCCGGAACAAACCAAAACGTTCCTCGTGGATCACTTTATCCACTGGTGAAAACCGCATAAAGATCCGTTCAGTAGTTTTTGAGTTTATCGCGAACAGACATCCAGACAGACGCGGTGGGGACTTTGTTTTATACTATGTAATGATAATACATTTACACACAGAAACTAAACAGTATAAGAAAAACCAGTTTGAACGCACTTTGGAATCAGATAAAACAATTAAAAATAAATTAAATATTCTACGTAGCTAACCCGCACTTTTCACTCCGTTGCAAATGTTGCCAGTCCCCTACGTCTAATCGCTATATAAACTTTTCTGTCGAACCCTCTGTGTGTACTTTACTGAATATAATGTAACTGGGTATTACGTTTTTCGACTACGCTAGTTATAACTCAGCTTTCCTAAACGTTAGTGTTCCTGTTCGAGTAACTATACACTAATTTGTTGATTAAACCAAACTACATTTTTAATCATATACCAATTCCAAAACTTTTTTTTTGTCTGCTTGTTTATTAAGTATTATTATTAAGTAGTAAAAATTATTCCGTAGTTTGAATTACTATTAATATATATTGTCCTCTTTTCAAATTTATTTACTTCCTTTAAGAATGTCGAGTTATTCAGTGGGTTAAAGTTTAAAATATTAAACTAACCCTTAGGACTTTAGACCTTATATTTTGAAAATGTATAGAGAATAGTCCGGGGTAATACACATGTTTCCTAAGGATAAACCACACTAACTATTTTTATCTTTCACATGTTATTTGTGTATGTAATATATTGTGTATGTAAAATAACGCTTTATTTGTGGATCGACTTTAACCTTTGTTATAGACAGTAAGTATATAATTTCGATTATATTTGAAGATATCTGTGATATCAGATTTAAATTACTGGCCATTTATATGAGAATATAAATTTAATCTGTGGTATATCTATTGACACAATATATTTCACATATAATGTTTAAAAAATTTAAAGTTGTTCGATAATTTAAATACGGTCGTTTCATTTATTTAAAAAATATTATGGAGTATAAATATGTGTGTCCAAATCGCTAGGACGTTTATGACGTCACATAATAATTAATTTAATCATGCGAAGCCGCGACGGGTAACTAGGATAAAATAAAGAGTTTAATATTTTTTCTTTATACAAAATATCAATCATTTCAGTTGGATATTTTAAAAATAATAATAAGGCATTTTCGAAACAACTACCTATCACATATTACTGTTCCGAAAACTGTATCGAATAACTTGGAACTGAGAACCCCTCGGTTGTGGAGTTTTGCGAAAAGTTTCGCCAGGAAATGTAATGGTAAAGCTTGTAAGTTGTCTTTTGAAACTTCACTTAAAATCTTTTGTAAGCTTAGTATTGTATATCTGTATAAAATTGGTATTTATATGGGCGACCTTCTAATTTGAACAACGCATTTTATTGCTAGTTTTGGTCGTGATACTATACCGTACTTTAAAGGCTTATATCGTATTTATAGTAAGTGTACATTAAAAGAATGGACCTTCAAGTCCATGTGCTTCGGAAGGCTATTATGACGTCACAACATACGCATGACGCAAGTTGTAGGAAACTACGTAGGTGTAAAATAGATTTGATCATAACTGATTCATAAAATCTAATCTAATTGCACGCAGTCGTTACTATTTATTGTGCTCACTATTTATATATAGAGGGCATTTTACTTGAAGCGAACAAAAACCAAGCGAGTTCTGAAGTCTGTTCGCATCAGACCTAATTTACTTCTAGTAGATATGAATACAAAATATATTTATTTGTCAAATGACAGTCTTTGAAATTCGGATTTGGCATTGAAATTTTTCCAGACAGAGCTATTTATAGCACACTAGCCTCTGCCCGCGACTTCGTTCGCGTGGAATAGTTAATTTGGGCTAACGCTAGCACGCAGCGAAAGCTCTCAAGAGGAAAAATCCCCGATTTTGAAATATTCTTCGTTGGTGCTCCGCTCCTATTGGTTTTAGCGTGATGATACATAGCCTATAACCTTCCTCGATGAATGAGCTATATAGCACTGAAAGAATTTTTCAAATCGGACCAGGAGTTCTTGAGATTACCTCCTACAACGTCACAAAGTCACAAACTTTGTTACCTCTTTATAATATTAGTATAGACAACACATCGTTTGTTCTATTAAAAAATGAAATGAGGATTGAAGAAGAAAATTATTTAGTGTTTACTGTAAGTAAAAATTTCAAAACAAAATTACTTTCTAAAAATTTTCTCACTTTGTGATACTGAGACTATTTTGTATGATCGTGTCAAACAAATTATGTAGGGCACGCCCGCGAGATGTAAAAAATGCACTTTTAATATAAAAGCTTTTAATATTAAATATAGTAACACAATACAGTTTAACTTAAATTAAATCTAAAACTAAATGGTGGCTACCGCTCGAGATGTGAAACATAATACCATAACACTAAACATATTTAAACTTAATCTACGACCTAACATAAGAGATGTGACTACTACTCGAAGGCTGACTCTTACCTATCCTCCCGATGATATAACGGCAGCGAACGTTCAGTACCAGCCTGTCTCTCCAAACAGAGCGTGGTCACGCCCACGCCCGCGTAACCACATATCACACCGCCGTGGTCTGGGGGTAAATTTCGCTCGCGCACACCAGACTAGGCCCCCCTCGGCAGCGGTTCAAGCCTAGGTCCGTTCCCTCGGCCTGGAGCCCTTGAGTACGCTGCCTGCGCGATACAGTGACACAAAATCTTACATCACTGCAACAACATTACACATATCACCTCTATACACGTGCACGCACACATGAAAGTGGAAGGGTTTTATTTTATTCCCTTATCAAACTAATATAGTTTAGAAAAAATTATTCGACACAAAATACATATAGGAGTTGTTGAGGTATGTATGCTTGACACACATATGTGTTTCAATAACTCATATAAGTATGAATATTTAGCTTAGCTCAGATAGGTCGCGAATTGCATGAGTCAGGCAACAGCCCAAGCCGATGTGTGCCGTGCACCCTTGAGCTGGTTGTCAAATAAAATCGGCTGAGTGCTTTGAGTGCTCGCCTTAGTAGTCCGGTGAAGCTGTTAAGACTTTGCTAGGTCAATAGCGTAATCAGTTCGAGAAAAAAAAATAACTCGAAGGCTGAACGAATAGTGTCGTTAAATCAGGATTCAATATATGAGATAGCTCTCACGTCCCGTGGTGGTAACGAGTCCCCAATTCCTCGTATTGTCGCCTTGTGCCGCAGGTGACCGATGTGTCGCAATGGTTATATGTAAGTATGATATATCGCAACTTGGTTGTTTTCGTGTAGTGTGACGGTGTAATAAATATATAAATGTGTATTTTGATTTACATCTTTTTAACGTCTAATTACTCAGAAACACTTACGATCCTCATGTAAATACTAAACAGGATTTCTAATCCAGCGCGTATTGATAAAATAAAAAGTCTTTTATTTCATGCCTTACCTACTTACTGAATTTATGTACTATAAAATAATTTAAAAATAATTGTGCAAATTGGAAATAAACGCAATGAAAACACGAACCCCTCATAAAAGGGTGAAGGCTTCATCCAAACTACTTCAACGGTTTTCTTTCGCTTTCGTTAGCCATTTTACACTATTTCTAAATAAAAACATTTCACTAATAACTTGCAAATTTTAACTTATACATAAAAGAGTGCTATGAGTTCACTGTTTCTGAAATACTGAACGGATAAAAATAGATCCGGAAAACATTTTTTATTAATCTCGGACATTTGTTTTACCGCAAAAACCTCAAAGTACGCGACGGAGGCAAAGCCTTTACAGGATTATCTCGGGTAACCGCTCTGAACCGTTATACAACTTTGTTTTGTTTAGAGTAACCATAATTGGTCTCTAATAAAAACAATCAAATAAATTGAAATTATAATCATTTGTGATCCTTGGTGTTACTTGCCTTTAATTACATTTATTAGATTTTAGATTTATTACATTGCCGATACTTCACACCACAACACACGGCCCGCGAGCACTATAACTTCTGGTGGTTTAGCTTGCTTGTGATCTAGGTACTGTTTTGTATAGTAATTGCTCTGCTCTGAAAAGTAATAACTCACTTCGCTAAGGGTAGGTCAATTCTATATTAACGCAAGCGAAACCACGAAAAAGATTAGTAGGTTTAAAGTAAAAAATATTTTTTCAATTCACACAACACGAAAAACAAAAAAATAATATTTGGAGCTTTATAATATTAGAGTATATTAAATAAATTATTTGTAGCGATGATGGCCGAGTGACAGAAATGGCGCGGCGCCACACAGCATCAATCAAATTGACTTATTAGCTTAAAATAGTCAAAGTAGAATCATTTTATAAAAAGGTTGTCTGTAAAGTTGGTTTCCGGTCGATAATTTTACGTGATCACGACTCGGACGCATCGGCCTATAGAATGGAAGAGACATGGATGCGTCACAAGCCGGACGCTTAAGCCGATACCGCCTATCTATCGCTTGTTCCTCGTCCTAATTGCACGCTAGGCTCAGGCGGATCGTAACAACGAGTCTTGCTTTTTCGTGCGTGCAGCCGGCGTTTGTCGATTTATAAGAGGTTATCACGTCACATCAAAAACTATCGATAGTATTTTAATTAGATCTTCTCTTTGCTCTATTGTAAAACTATGGAACTGTCTCTCGTGTGTGTGTTCCCTCCTTTTTGTGATATCGAGTCCTTAAAGTGTAACGTGAAGAGATATATGCTCAGGCCGGTATAACTATGAAGACCGGCTGCTGATTACTGTTTTCTGTGTGTTCGTAGTTGTTTTTAATTGTACTAAGTTATCAGGCATAGTGCTTCCGCATAAAATAATCTAAATAAATGAAGTAGAAATTTAAATTTTTAAAATTAAATCATTAAAATTAAACTTCAACCACAGTCAATATACTAAATTCTCAAATGTCTTATTGACGAGGTTATTCTGTTATTCATAGATGTATCTTTTTCAAAACCCTTTTATAGCTACCTTTTGTAGCTAAATGTAAGTTTTGTAGAGTAGTAATTTTAAATATTTAATATAACAAACAGAGGCCTGAGATACGATGATGAGATACAATACCCAGCTTTTGATTTAGATCGTTGTGTCGGATAAAAAACCTAAATAGCCGGCTAAGTTCATTTCAGTATAGCGTTATCTTTGTCTTTCATAATCGATGCACCGTGAGATAGGGAGAAACAAAACCGAAAAAAGTTAATCTTAACTGGACGTCTCGCTGTTTTTCGCAACTAGACTTGTCAAATTAAATGCTGTGTACAGTACACGATTGTCTGCAAAATTCCTATTTTATATATTATGGTTACCCTAGTTAGAAACGTTGCGTCATTCACCCCGCACGGTATAATCCCGGACAAACCTGGGTAATTGTTGTGGGGTTCGTAAATTAAACAGCGTGACAACTGGTCGTGCGCGCCGCCCGTTGCCAGGGATCCGACGTAATTGGCAGTTTCATCGTGAACCGGTAATTAGCTGAGTGCGTAATTAATTCGTTTACCTATAATTTATATTTTATACTCTGTAAATTAAATATCATTGTCGATTGATCGACCGTTTAATGTATAAATGGCGTAGTTTTTTACTTGTGATACCTTTGATTAGACTATATATTGCACACTTGATTACATACTTCGCTATAATTGGCTCAGTTTATGATTTTATGAGATTTTATGCTTATCCTTCTGATGTCATAAATGTAAATGTAAGTTTATTTGTTTGTCACGCTTTCACGCCTTAACTACTCAACATATCGTCATGATTTTATATCCAAGTTGTCAAGATTATAGAAAAGGGCAGATAGTATGTTTCATCTATAAAAAAGTATTGTTTCCGAGTAATCGGTGAAAAATACGTTAACGCTAGCGAAACTGCGGGAAAAATTTAGTATGTAATAATCAAGCGGAGTACCAGGGATTTATATCCGATTGAGTCGCGATCACCATACATATTGTGGTAAATTGTGTTAGGGGCTTTTTTGTTTAATGTCTCGTATTTCGTAATTAACTAACCCAGAGATTTATAATCCGGCCTAAACTTGAAGGCGGATGCTCCTCCTCGTGCATCCACCAAAAACGAAAATAATTAGGTATCTATATTTGTAACTATGTATGTTCGTAGAAACATGTACGATGAAAAGATAAATCAGAGCGAGTGTCTTGCCGGCTCTTCTCGATGATTGACTTGTTTTCCGAACCTGTGGTACTCTTGACGTTCATAAGCGCCTGCTCAGGGTCTAAATTGAATAAATTATTTTTGTTTTGATTTGACGCCGAACTTCTTATGGCTTGTTTGTCGCCGTTGTGTTTAGTCCAGACTAGACCCCCTCGGCAGCTGCTCAAGCCTAGGTCCGTTCCCTCGGCGTGGAGGCTTTGAGAGCGCTACTCGAGCGATGTAGTGACACAAAATCTTACAACACTGCAACAACATTACACATATCTCCTCCACACACATGCTTACACATGAAAGCGGAAGGGTTGTATTTTTTGCCTTATCGAACTGAAATTGTTTAGAAAAATTATCCGACACAAAATACATATAAGAGTTATCGAGGTATATATGCTTGGTACACATATATGTTTCAATAACTCATATAAGTATGACTATGTAGCTTAGCTTAGGTTAGCTCACATAGGTCGCGAATTGCATGTATCAGGCAACAGCCCAAGCCGAGTTGTGCAGTGCACCCTGGAGCTAGTTGCACAAATAAAATCGGCTGAGTGCCTTAAGCACTCGCCTTAGTAGTCCGGTGAAGCTGTTAAGACCTTGCTTGGTCAATAGCGTAGACAGTTCGAAAAAAAAACCCTTGTGTTTAGGCTGAAGAGTTAAACATGAGGGAGAATGTCGTCGAACTCGCGTCTAAAAATCGCTTTTCACGTTTGGTTTTATGTTCCCATAGTTACTCTAAACATAGAGGTTCTTCGTAACGGATATTAATACGGCTTTAACTATCGTATAAAAAATCTCTTCCAGAAGATTTATATATATAATACACAATATTATATTTGTATAAAGTAGAGGAAAGACGATGTATTCCAATGTAGTCGTGAGAACGAGTTTTCGGACATTTACATTGATAACGCTGGCTAAGCTTAACGAGATATTTAAAAACAGTGTATTACAGAAATATATACTGTAAAATTTAAAAAAAAAGTAGTAGTATTTGTGTATCTCCTAAGGATAACACACAATGATCATTTATATTTCTTATAAATTATTAAAAAAATAATTTGCGTTCTTCTGTTCTTCAGTACTTTACGACAATGCTTTGACCAACATAGTATATTAATCATCCTTATCCAATTAAGTATTTTCGTTAAGTTTTGTCATTGTTCAAAATTACCCGTTACAGCATATCGTTTCAATGAATATTACAGAAGATACTACAG
Source organism: Antheraea yamamai (assembly GCA_036509395.1). Lineage (NCBI taxonomy): Eukaryota > Metazoa > Arthropoda > Insecta > Lepidoptera > Saturniidae > Antheraea > Antheraea yamamai. Next base: position 16,872,382 of record AP028433.1, read on the forward strand.
ATTTAAAACCCTGCGGAAGAAGCATAAAGTTGTGTTCTGAAGAATTCTTACGTTGCTTCTATGACTCTGATAAACTGTGAGAACCAACGTGCCAAAAAGTCGAGTTAAATCGTATAGATACTTCCGTATAGATACGAAGCCGGAGCGGATTAATTCTTTCTTATAAAGTAATCTCTATAGTTCTTTATATTTAGGGAACTAATGTTAATTAGTTAATATATTATCTGTATTTGGACATTTAAGTAAATACACAGATAAAGTAAGGCTTACTGCATTGATATATGGATGGATTATTTTGTTATATTTGTTTTTTTCTATTATGTGGATGGATAAATGACATATTTCTACTTTTCTAGTAAATTCAAAACCAAATTAACAGTTAAATAGATACTAGCTATTAGCTTTTCTTTATGTTTGGCGTTTATTAAACATTTTACAGCATCAAAAATGTATCGACATAGGCTTCTTCTCTTTGATAAATTCCATTACAATCTATCTAGTCAACAGCCATTCGAAAGCAATGACCAAACATCCAAACAAACATATTTTGGAGTCTATAAAATTAGTAAGCTTTTAGGCATAAAATTGACAGTCGTGTTTCACAGACAAATGTTCGTTCTGTGAGGAAAAATATCCACGATCTCTCGAGTCAATAGTAGACCTTACTACTACTGTGTCATACAGCCCACCTGTCTGTCCGGGTGTCACTTTAGTAGTGTAATTTTAGTGAATAAGTTGTAGAACGTTTGCATCTACACAAACAAACTTAAGTGTCTGAGTGCCTTATGCGCTCGCCTTAGTAGTCCGGTGAAGCTGTTAAAGCCTTACTAGGCCAATAGCATAGTCAGTTCGAAAATAAAAGTATAAATTTAAGAGTATTCTTCCACCAGAATCGTATTTATAAGGCAGCTTAATTCATACCTATTATGCGTTTATATTAACCATTTTGTTTTTTATTTCTTAATTGTATGTAATAAGAGTAATTCCACTTTTGCAGTTTCTCTGCTTTAAGTTAAAATGTACTGTATTCTCCATTTAAAAATAATAGAAATTACGCTTGTGTAATCATGTATGCATGTTGTTAGTTTATTAGTAAGTTTAAGGTTTTAGTTTAAGTTTGTATATACCAAACATTTCAAATTAATACGGAACAGTTGAGGTACACAAAATAAGAATAATTCGATACACAAAAACATAATAAAAAATCTTTATGTGTTTATTTAACACTAAATTACATTAAAATCGGTACAATCGGATTTTATTATGAATCTTTGTGGATAAAACTCAAAAAGAAAAGATTTAAGCAACAATTCTCCGTTCCGTTTAATTCCGTTCACAACTGGTTACTGTGGGTGTCTAGGGGTATCGATTGATGTCGGAAGGAGACGGACTTACATCTCCATAAGCGTGAGAGACAGAGACGTGTTAGAAACCTTCCAAGAATAAGATAGCATCAAGAGTTACGTCAGGAAGAAGCGAGACGTCGCTGGCGCACCATCAATAAACTACCTTTTTTATTTTTAGGGTTCCATACTGTATGGTTCCAATCGTATTTATACTATACGCCCTTGATTCACTTACGCTGTGCTACGTCTCGTTCGTTATTTAAATATGTTTTTAAAATAACTTCTTGTTTAAAATTATTTACACCTTGCATTTCTATATTCAGCCTGAATGTAAGTGTACAAAAAAATTGTTTAATCAATGACGTCATAGAACAGCGTACTAGACAGAACATTTTGGACAACAGTGTTTATCATATGATTATGAATCCGCTTCTAATTTTATCGAAAACTAATAATTAATTGCGCAATCCAAGAGTGATAATAATCAATTCATTTTCAAAAATTCTCATCAAGAAAAGAACATATTATCTATCTCGTTTTACTACATGGTGAATTAATATATGTAGGAATGAAACGACACGAGACGTTACTTATTTCTAGTGTAGGATTTGTCTTTCAATTGACTATTCTAGCTCCCATATCTATTTCCACGGTTATAATTCTCATTATTCGAGTACATTAGTTTGATTATTGTAATAAACTACAACGTAATTTAATAGCAACCATGGTTGATACATAACAGTAAGCCTAATATTTATTTTGCGGGTGAAACAGAATAGCTATGTAAATTGATATTTCTTCCTTTTTTTAAGGTTATTAAACAATATTTTTACATACCTGTGACTAATTTATCTATTATTGATTTGCTATTGATACGCAATATGAACGTACTTAAAACGTAATATTAATTTAATTTGTTGATATTAATTTGTAAAATAATATATAAAATAATCTAGTATATTTTATAAACGAAGAATATTTGAAAATGATATAATATATAATAATAGAATAATTTAGAATTTTACTTTGAATGTTTGTTCATCAATCATGCTAAAACGGCCGTTTGAAATCTTACATGTATTTTTGCATAAAGTCGATTATGTCGTGTCCAGTGTAGCAATCGTACAACAGTTTGAGTTATTATACTTATTTACTATCAATTGTTTAAAATGTCGTAATGTCAGAAATGAAGTTTTCTGTAAATCAAAACTATGAAAACTTTATTTCATTGAGTATCTCTATAATTACAGTTACGGAACCCTCTCCATAGCAGTGACCTTGTCTTGCCTATGTCTGTTACCTTTTTTCCATTTATTAAGTGGTTATTTATTCATAACACCTTTGTCGGTTTTTTGTAGTGCTCATTAACTCAAATTAGTTTGAAAAAGCGTACGGTATTAATTTTCGTAATGACCTTAGAGGTTTATGAATTTAAATGCCTTCTTTTAAGTAGGAATTCAAATAGATTCATAATTTAATTAATGTTTTTCTGTTTTTAGTAATTGTTCTGATTCGATTTTTTTGCAGAATATTTTAGTAAAAACTTGATAACTATAACCTATAGATATAAATAACATTCAAGTGTTTATTGCTAGTTAGATTTATTTGTCGGAACGGCTGAATCAATTTTAATAAGATTTTTAATACTGCTGATAGAGGATGATAAATTGTGATAAGATGATGATAAAATTCAACAGAAGTGACTTTATCGGTAAAAGAGATACAGAGGTATAGTAGTCATGAAAAATATAATTAAAAATAAATAAAACAGCCCATATTTAATACAAATTCAAGCCTGGCACCAGGCCGGGAAAATGCCAGGAAGAAGTAAAAAAAAACACAACCATTTTGACGAGAACAAAGTCTGAGCAACAGCTAGCTTTGTAATAAAATAAGTCACTAAAAATATTAAATTTACATCTTTAGTATATTTACATATTATAGATATTGAATGACATATTGAGTTATGTTGAAATCAATTCTATTTTAAACTACCTGACCCATGCAACTTCGTCTACACCAAATCGGTTATCAATGGTGTCAATTGTATTTTTAAACGCGAAAATTTTTAAAAAACCTAAAACCTTATTGCAGCCACAACTACGGTTTCCAATTGTGAATCCAAACTATCAAGGGACTCACTCAAACATATACCCAGATAAAATATATTCATAAAATAAATAATGATAAATGAAACATTGAATGATATCACAACTATTTTCAACTTGTATTAAAACTTTTTCACACTCCATTGTATTGGAGAAAAATAGAAATATTAAAAAGATAATGAGCACGACGCGTCAAATGTCACTTGCCTGTAACTATTTGTCTAAGAGCTAGCAACGGTTTCGACAAAGAATTTCAATAAGCCAGTTTTTATATATCTTTATATTCTTCCGAACAGCGTGCGGGCTACCTAGCTGCCGGTAAACGTTGCGTTTCATATCGCACCTTTACAGGCAAAAATATTGATTTTTATATAATTTTTGAGTGTTTTGTTTTTTACTAACTTTGAAACGCTACTAAAACATGAAAATATTATTGCTAGACATTTTTGTTATTAACTATAATGTGCCCGATGCTTTTTTTTTCTAAATAAAATAAGTATGTTCAAACCATGTTAAGATAGCTGTAATTTTAATATATATTTTTTTTTAATGAAGGCTTAGTCGCCTGCGCGAAAATATCGCCTAAGTGACATACAACTATATAACAATAAGAATGACAATAAACTTAACAATAGCTTATATTAATTTTGTACAATTCTTTAGCATCTTTCGAAATGGGGTCAGACGAATTGTACAAACCAGTGTGGAACGAATCAGAAGCATTAAGCCGAGATCTAATATCTTTGCTTCGAACACATTCTGCCAAGATGTGGTGCACATCATCGATGAGCTCACAACTCTGGCAGAGTGGTGATGGTACTTTACGCATCAGGTAGGTAGGCGAATTTTTTACATGCGATGTGTCCTGAGCGTAATCTCATTCCTGTGATTGCTTCCCGACGGCAAATCGTACTGTCATCAATCCATGGTGACCTTAAGGGATGTGGCTGAATCGTTCTGTACCATATTTCTTTTGTTTTAGAACGCTCATCACAGTATTCCTTCCAATGCGAGTATCAGATATTTTTAAATACTGAGCATACATCCAAGTAAGTTGGTAAAATATTAATAAGAGCACCTTAGGAGGTTCCTTCTCTAGCTAAAAGATCAGCTCTTTCATTCCCAGTTATACCTATATGAGAAGGGATCCATTGTAAAACAATTACTTTGTTCTTTGCTTTTGAATCTAGTAATTGCTTCAAAATAGTGTAAGGCTGTATTCCTCGAAAAGTCGAGGTACATCGAGCTACGTGTTGAAGAGTACTTTTTGAATCGGATAAAATAACAATCTTAATGGATTCAGTTGATTGTGCAAATGATAAGGTCTCTGCAATTGCTATCAATTCAATGTGCATAATTGAAATATTTTCATCAATTTGAAATTTGACTCCAAAAATGCGGCTCCTAAATAATTACCAGCTTTAGATCCATCAGTGTATATTTTAACAAAATTTTGATAATATTTATATATATATCGAAGACAAATATCTTTTATTTTAAGAATATCATATTGACGTTTTGGCTTCCAAATCCCATCTACATTTATTTTAATTATATTGTGCAAATCAATGTTATCGACCCAGGTGTGTAAAGTGAACATTTCATGTTTTTTTTTGAATTGGAGTATTTTTATATTTAGTAAAAATAGAAACGGATAATGGTTTTTTTCTGTTACGCCAATAGAGTGATTGGAAAGAGGTGGACTGTTCTTCTAATATATTAGTTAGTTCGTTTTTTTCGAATGACTAAAATTTAAATAGAATTTTGCCAGCTAAATATTGTCTCCTAAGATGTAACGGACATATGCTCAATTCGCTTTTCATAACATGGATTGGAGTACTTTTAATGAAACCCCCCATAATTCTCATGGACTTTTCAAGTTTATAGAGGTTAACCTGACCATTATTATCATAAAGAAAGCTCCCATAGTCAATTCGACTGCGTATAATATTGAAGTATATACGAACTAAATGTTATGGATGGACACCCCATTTAGAACCGACTAATGCTTTGAAAACGTTTAGGAACTTAGAGCTGGATTCTGCAACTGCATTGATATGTTTACCCCATTTTATGTATGATAAAGATAATTGTGGAAGCGCCTGTTATAGACACAGGTATTCAAGATGGCGTCAGTCCCCAGTCATATGTCTACGTTTATCGTTGTTTTTCATTGTTTACGGTGAAATCTCAATATCATAATGGTTAATAAAATAAAATATGTTCTTTGCAATGGAAAAATAAAATGGTTTGAAATGAATTATTTTATTTATAAAGAATATCATCGGGCACATTATTGTCAATAACAGAATTGTCTGACAGTGATAAATTCATGTTTTAATAGCGTTTGAAAGTTACTGAAAAAAAATGTTCCTAAAATTATTTATAAATCAAAATTTTGGCCTGTAAAGGTGTGATGCGCATTAAAAAACACAACGTTAACAGGCTACCAGGTATCCTCAATCTTGTTTGGAAGGGTATAACATATCTTCATATAAAAGAACCAGCTTTTCTAAAATTCTCGTTCTTCCAACGTTGCTGGCTCTTGTACTAAGGTGTCGCAAAAAAGTCTAGTTACTTTTACTACAATTTTTTGTTTTTCGTTATCCTGGAGAACCCCTTGCGTTTTATGGGACAAAAAGTATCCTAAATGTAACCTTGTAATATTAGTTATTACTGTGTCAAGTTTCGTTAAAATCGGTTCAGTACTTTCAGCGTGATGCGTGTTCACAGGGACAGAAAGACAGACAGACAGACAGACAAAAATTGTAAAAAGATTATTTTTGGCTTCTATATCGATAACAAAGTGTACCCCGATTAAAATTTTCAAAAAATATTTAATGTACAGATTTGGCTTTGTTACAGTTTTATTATAGTAATAGCCCCTGCCCGCGACTTCGTCCGCGTAGTAATAGTTACTACTTTGGGCTAACGCTGACACACAGCAGAAGATCTCAAAAAGAAATAAAACATCTCGATTTTGAAACATTTTTCATCTGTGCTCCGCTCCTATTGGCCTTAGCGTGATGATATATAGCCTATAACCATTCTCGATGAATGAGCTATATAATAGTGTAAGAATTATTCAAATCGGACCAGTAGTTCCTGAGATTACCCCCCTTTTTTTTTTTTTTTTTTTTTTTAACGTGGAGAAGAATCCTCATTGGACTGTCAGGCCCGGGGGAGGCCTGAACTGAGTCGACCGCCCACCGCTTACTAGGACGCAACGGTGACGGTGCCTATCGGCGACTTTTACCGACTAAAAAACTCCACGATGAACCCTACGCCGCACTATGAGGGGTGTCACGGGATGCGTGAGCAGGCTCCGCAACACTCCCCGGCGGCAGGCGTATAGCTCACACCACACCCGACTGAGACCGTCCGGTTCCGGGACTATCTCCCAGCCTGCCGAACCCGTGCAATGGAAGGTCGGGGCCCCAACCCTTCCCTCCTGGGTTCAGCCGGCAACGGATAGGAAGAACCCTCCGCCGCCACTTCACCATATTTTTTTTTTTTTTTTTTTTTTACGAGGTTTATTCCTCATCACCTCACCCTCCCTGAGGGTTCCTCCATGCCTAAACTAACCCTAATCCTAACGCTACCTAAACTAGTCTTAACCCTACCCCTACATAACCTAATCCTAGTCCTATCTCTACCTAACCTGTCCCTAATCCTACCTAATCTATTCTAGTCCTAAGCCTCACTTACTTAAGGTAAGTAAGTAAGGTAGGTACCTTACCATGCCCTACTCCTACTTAGCCTACTTGGAGGTTTCCTAGGGAGGCATCTGGTGGAACCTACCCCCACCTCTCCTCCTTCCACGTCCAGCCCCTAGGCGACGAATTGCTGGAGCCGCTATGTCTCTTTCACGGGCTCTTTCCGCTGCCTCCTTCCGCGACAGGACATTCTCACAGAACGAGACGACTGCGCTCCATGCAGTATCTTCACTGACCATGGCTTTCACTACTGCCGGTAGAGAAAGATCCTCGCCTATCGAAGTCACTAGTTCTCCTCGTTCTTCCAACCATGCAGGACATTCCGCTAAGGTATGATTACCCCCCTACAACGCCACAACGTCACAAACTCACAAACTTTACCTCTTTATAAATTAGTATAGATAGATAGAAGATAACCAAAATGTAATAGAAACGCGAAACACAAACTATTTCTATTAAAGTGCTTTATCCATTATTAAAATAAACAAAATTTTAAAGCATAGTAAAATGGTCGCCTGTGTATCTAATAATAATATAACAGGTCGGCGAATTCCTGCGAGCTTGACAGATTATTAAGACTGAAGAATGTAAATCTAAAGTGTTATACTTCCACTGTGAAAGTAACGTTGGCAGAAAAATAATCTTAAAATATTAGCAATCACTACGAAATGACTTTAGAGCTATAAGTCTTCATTATTAATAGATGGCTACTCTGCAGTAATCGTTAGCACAAAGTGTATTATTCATACGAGAATATTGTAGCAGCGAAATAATGGCACAGTATCTGATAATAATCATGTCGTAAAACATAACAGACATGACACATAACACCAGAAATGGAACTTTTATTACAGTGAAACATTTTAATTAATTATTCATCAATCATTTTTGAATAGCGTAGATGCTGTTCAGTGATTATCACCACTGCGTCGCAGTACATCCAACCACGGAAATCGCAACGAGAGCGAAAAAAAGTGAGAAGCGAGCGAGACACTGCACCCACTCTACCTGAATCAGTGTTTACCCCCTACTCTTTGTCACACAAAAAAGTTGCAGATCAGAATTTCAAAGCCCTTACATAAGAAGATTCACCTCCAAAAACAAAAGAAGCTGTCGATAAATCTACAATCCATCGGCAGTTGTCGCTATCATCGTCAATGACCCGGAAGCATTGTTAGTAGTTTGATATATACCAGCTACCGTTCAAAGGCGACAACCTAAAGAAGATTCACTGTGACGGGTTAATCGTCCTGTGTATTATGTATGTAGTATAATGATGGTACGATGGTAGTAGTATAACCTAGTCAAAGTATAGATACCTTGTCATCTTGGTTAAATACTAGATAGTGGATATACAACGGCTGATCCTAAAACGTAGTCCGATGAAGCTGTAAAGGTCCTCCCAGGCCAATAGCGTAGTAGTCAGTTCGAAAAAAAAAAACGATTCTAAAACGCGACAGGCCTAAGAGTCCCATAATGTCCTATTTTATACCTTTGGTGTGAAGCGGTATTTTTTTTTAATATTTTTAAACACGTTAAACGCTCTTTAAGTGCAGCTGCTGAAACACACCAACACGTGCCTGGCAACAGATTTTCAGCTGAAGGATAGTACTTAGCCAGGCGGACTTAGAAAAAACACTATGCTTTAGTTTCATCAACAGAAACTCCGTCTCAGGTCAAAAAACAAAAGAAAAGAAATCATAGCTTCAAATGCTCTATCAATTATTTGTACCATATAATTGTTTTTATGACACGTAGTGAAATTAAAATAGTTTACGAATAATGTACGGTAATTGAAAAAAGATATTCGACGTGAGTATAGTTTGTGGTGTGAGTGAAACCCGCTTTCTAGTCGGCGCACGATCCGCGGCCCGCATTTCTAATGATGACACGACACGTCACGACACGACACGACAGATGAGCGTTCACGACCGGCTTCCCTCTTGATTACATCTATAACTCATAACCTTAATTGCTAAAATGTTTTAACGTCTCTATCGACATGAACACGATATAGATACCTTATCTGTTACGTTTTACTGCTCACTTATGTAATGCTACTTTCATGTTCTTTCCTGTAATTTATTAGTTCGCTCCCTCTCATTCTTTCGGTAGTCGATATTACGCGTATTTGAATGCATTTCTGTAGTTTTTTAATACCTTACGTCCTTATTCTATTTAGTAAGATTAGTATAGGTATATTACATGAGCATATTAAAAGATATTAGAGGTAAAATTATCCATGACAGAAGTCATTCTAAAACTAAATATTTAGCTTGTAATCAAATGAATGATTAGCATTAAGCAGGACTGGCAACTAATCTTTTCCCACGAAAGATAGTCCCATACGAGAAAATCCATTCAACCTGTCGACTTAATAGTAGGGGTTACTACTACTTTTCCATGAGATCTATAAAAAAATGTCTTTAGTAAGTTAGCTTCGTTTTCGTATAGTAGTTTATAGTTCTTATTTTGGTAAGTACGTCATATCTTCACCTATGTCGGCATTCTTCAGCTCAGTTCATAATCAAACAAAAAGATAATGACTTGAACTTATACAAAATTATACAATTGAATGTCTACCGCCGTAGTCTCGTGAAAAATCCTTTATAGTAATCCTAAGTATTTCCCTACGACACATCATATTTACAGATTTACCAGTAAATGTCTTGTATACAGTTATTGTATTTGTATTCAGATTCATAAAGTCCTCCGCCGAGCTATATGTCGCCTGAGCTGTCGACGTCATCTGTCTAAATCCTCTAATCCCAGCCTTCCATGATTTCCTTTAACTTTGTACGTGTATTTAAAGATAAACTTTATAAGTTGCTTGTATTTGGTAAAGTAAAATTAATGTTATCGATTTGACGAACGGATGAATGTTCCTTTCACTTTGTTATTTTGAAAGACTAAGCCGAATTTAATCTTTGAGTTAGGAGAAGTAAAATGTAAATAATAATATAAATATTTCATTTAGATTAATTCCGAGGTATACAATTTCTTCAAATATCTCCATTTTTCTTAGCTTCTCCATTTCCTGTATATCGTCTATCTAATGATGTTAGGGTGTTTAACTCTTTTAATTTCGAAACATTTTCACCATACCCGGTACTTTATACCTGCTTGCCCATTTTTCAATTGATCTGCGTATTAAATAGCCTACCCAGTTCTTATATATAGTTATCTACATTTTCCTCAATAAACTAGTAGTCTACTTGTCTTAAATAGGTCACTCAAAGCCGTCTGATAAACGTTATAGATGTTAGAATGTAAAAAGAAGGTCACCAAATATAACGTGGTATTTTAATTTAAGAATAAGGCATCCACTTAGTAGAAGAATGTTGATGTATAACAGAGTATCTCATTGGTATTTTGAGTATTTTCCAACTAAGTAACTTTTGTAGTTACCTTGTAGTAACCTAGTAGTTAACCTTGTAGTATCACTGACAAATTTTGATTTCTACAACTAAACTTCCGATATCCAATATAATTTATTGTTCGATTGAGCTTAATCTTACTCAAATATTTCGAAGGCATATAAGTGTATAAATCGGTACAAAGTTCGTAGCATTAGTTTTGCAGCCTGTTTGAAATAAAATAATTGTTTCGGTTAAATTCCTTTCATCGGGGACATATCCAGTAGTGATTTATTGATAAATGTGGTGAAATATTGACGAATAAAACTAAACACCCGTTACCAATATTCTCCAAATATCTCCAGTGTTTTCTTTTATTTGTACTCATAGTTCCGACTATATTATTATCTTTTCCACTTATAAAATTAAGGTACAATTGTCTTATTACACATAATTCTGCATTCAGGGTTGACGATGTAATTATTTTGTTATTTAATATCTGATAATTGCAAGTAAATAGCAGAATTTGAAATAAATATAACAAATACCCAAACTTTTCACTTCCTGCTTAAATATAATAACCGTGTGTGTGTTGTGTACTTTAGGTATTAAATTTGTGTAATATAATCAGTTTGATATATATGTACTTTCTAAATTTTTATTAATCTTAATTTTAATAAGAAAGCCCATGGCAAAAAAAAAAAATATATTTTGTAAAGAGTTTTTTCGATTACCCAGACAAGGATAGTTGAGTGGGGAGTTAAGTTGATTTTTATTTATAAATTATTTTTAAAATAAAATTTTTAATTTTTTTAAATAAGAAGGTTATCACCTTGTAATTAAATTAATGTTTTTTTTAAATGAAGGCTCATCATAATATTGTTAATATTATCAGTATTTTTTCTGGGCCAAAATACATCAGATAATTTTTTATTACCATGAATCAGTAAATTTGTTAACAGAAGAAGACCACTACCAAATGAATCCATGAATTTGAATCGGGAATTACAATAACAAGAAAATCACACACAATGGCCTCCGGAGCTACATCTGTACGGTACCTTCTATTTTAGTATGTACGAAGAAATCCGATACGTCATATCGAATTGTGTAGCTATGAGACCGTTTCCCGGTCAGTAAGTTCCATTCTTCGTGCAATAACGGATCCTTCAGCAATATTAACGCATATAGGTTATTCACCGGCGTGACAGCGGTCAGTGGCGATCGATTTTAGACGTCTTGGTAGTGGCCGTCGATTTTGAATGTTATTGCGCTTACCATCAGGTACAGTATCATCTCATTATCAATCGACAATAGATAAACGACGTATGAATCATGCATGTTATTTTAACCTTATTTTAAAAACATAATAATAAATCAGTGGTCATAAGTAGACAGAAACGAACATTTTGGACTCGAATTAATTGATTTATGGTCATTACGACTATAAATCCAATATCCAATAATTTTTTTATGTTACACCGTTGTAAATTAATTAAAGATCAATCACAGATAATGATTAAATCAGTGTCGTAAATTACTTTAAAGTTATTTACTGTATTAAAAGTATAGATGAAGTGTGATTAATTAATTTTATATGTAGTGTTTTAAAAATCGCCAGCGTTTTATAAAACGCTAAACTGCAACTTCGTTAATAGTGCTTTAGAACTGCGTGTCTTATGTGGATTACAAGTGGATTGTTTTCTCTTACAGACAATCTGATGTTAAGTAGGTGCTGTGGCATGTGTATCTATAATCGACCGCGACCTTATTAGAGCCGTTGTCCTTAGGTCAGTCATAATAGATTGCCCATTCTTCTACTGAGTTGGAAGGCCCCATCAGCCAGTGAACATTGTCAACCACACCCTTCAAACCAGAAGAAAGTAGCGCGATCAATTCTGCTTTACAGCAGAAATAGGTGTGACAGTGGTAGTTTCGCAGTTGAACAGGCATTTACTCCTACAAAAATCATAAAGATTTTGTTAGCATACGTCCCTCGTTAGTTCCAACTATGTTACACTGAAATTTAATCAATACATATAATAAAAATAGAGTGTCTATATGTAACATCAAAATATCAAGTTTTTACTGATTGGATATGAAAGTATACACGGTTGTGATAACAAATATCTAATTTTTAATTTTTTTTTCGGTCTGTTTGCTTGCCCGGATATATCCGAAACGGCTGAACCGATTTGACAGAAATTTCACATGCTTAGGCCGAAACTATAACGGACGACATAGGCTATATTATTTTAGAATAGTTGTTACTCGTGGCTTTGTCCACAGGGCGATTTCCAAAACGGTTGGACCGGTTTTCACGGAACTTTTACTTGCAGATAGCTGGCATTATAAAAAGTAATTTAGGCTATCTTATTATAAACTAGCTGTTACCCACGACTTCGTTCGCAGTAAAATATCGAAAATGCTTGGACCGTTTTTTACGCGACTTTCACTGATAGATAGCTGAACTTATAAGGAGTAACTTAGGCCATTTTGTTTCAGACTATTACCCGGGCTTCGTCCGCAGTACGATCTCCTTGGATTTTCATGAGACTTTTACTGGCACATAGCTGACCTTCTAAAGTGTAACATGGGCTATTTTATTTTCGATACTAGCTGTTACTCGCGACTTTGTCCGCATGGAATAATCGATATGGACCGATTTTTAGAGGACGTCCACTGGCGTATAGCTGAAGTTATAAGGACTATATTGGGCTATTTTATTTTTGATTAGCTGTTACTCGCGACTTCGTCCGTGTGAAATTTAGAAAAAATATGTAGTTCATGGTAAATATCTTCGTGAGGCGTGCGCTGTAATGGGCTCTAACAATAAATATTATTGAAATGTATACGTGTATAAAATTTAAATTATATTTCTTTTCGCTCGATTTGGCAGTCACTTCGTTTTAATTACCGTGTGAAAGCGTGACAAACAAACAAACTCATATTCGCATCTATACATTTTATTTTTTTATTAGAAATCATAATTTTGGGTTATTTGTCCATATATTTTACAACTACAGAAAAGGATATAGGGTATCCTTGAATTAAAAGACTGCTCACGATGGATAGAAAAATAATTAAAAAAAACCATTATGAAACATAATTATTAATTGAAACGACTCTCATCAGTGAACTGTGTACAAAGTTTCAACTCTTTCGGATGAACGGTGACAAGTAGACACAAACATTATTTTTTATATATACACTAATACTGACCCGCCTTGACTAGGCATATGTACAATATACTAATGTAATGTTATAGTCATTTCTAATATATATACTCTCTAATCCAGTGGTGCTCAACCTTTTTTTAAACGGGCCACAAACACCTTTTCCTCATGGTGTCGCGGGCCACAAACTACAAATATTAAAGGTATTAAATAAAAAACGTAATTTCAAATTAACGTATTAATGTAGTGAAATATGGTCGTCCAATAAAACGAGTTTGGTATAACCCTTTTATCATAAGGAACGCATTGCTGTCGGGTCATCTGGGTTATATTTAATTTACTCAGCGTGCTCATAGTTTTTCTGATGCGTACGAAATTTAAAATAATTGAAAATAAAGTATAATCGGGTGGGCCAACTACAAAGACCCGGGAGGCCGCAGGTTGAGTATGGCTGGTCTAATCCATTCTTAGATACTAGAATAACGACAGTTCGCCAAAGAAACTTTATCGGTGGTATTACAAAAAAGTTAAATACGTACTGAATACTTGCTTTACAAAGGTTTCGAATTAAATGCACCGCGGTCGTTGAATGTTCGCCATCTTGCTCTTTTGTCTCGCTTTGTTACGTTAGGTTAGACTTGCGAAAAAGGATAACGTGAACTTGCCTCGCGCGAGCGCGGTGCATGTAATTCGAAACCTTTTTAAACCAAGTATTTAACTTTTGTAATAACACCGTATAAGTTTCACCACACGTCTATTTTTCGTTGCGCGTAATTTTAAATCTGACCTCTTTTAAAATATTCACTGAACATATATTTTTAAAGGGCAATTTTGTCCTAATTGAAATACTTGATGTAATTAAAATATATAATTGTATAATGATTAATATTAGATTGGGCAAAACGGCTTCGCTGATAATTAATCTTCCTTTACGAATGTGTACAAATACTTTGTGGTTTATCCTTTTTTCTCGCTCGGGGTAGTACCACCCTCTCATAGAAACACCGACGTGAAGTAACAATGCCTTGCATTGTTGCGTTTCGTTCGGTCAGTGAGAGCGCCGGAGGCCCACGTCCCCTTTTCCTTTAGCCCCCTCTCCCCAAACACAGGCTGGCCACGCACTTACGACTCCCCTGGTGTTGCAAGTGTCTATGGACGGTGGTGATCACTTAACATCAGGTGACCCACCTGTTCGTTTGCCTCCTATGACATAAAAAAAATATAAACATATATACCACTAGTAAATATTCTACAGGTACAATTTCGTATATATACAATTCCGTAGTATATTATCTGGATATTATATATCACATAAGATTCAGTTAGTGTTAAAAATGTAAGCGCTCGAAAAATGTTTTTTATAAAATCAATACAACACAACGGACTTTTTTCTACTTTCTATGAATATGATATGCATATATTAAAGATATATACGAATTCTCGAAATGATAGTGAAAACGGTATCAAAATCCATTCCATAGTTTAGAAGAACTAAGCAAACGCACGGACAGAAGTGTATAAAGACTTTATTTTATAGTGTCAATCGATTCAAGTTGCCCATAGTCAGGACTTATATTTTTTGAAATTTAAACCATAAATTGATTAGTTTTTCTTGTGCAAAGTTATGAAAATACGAGTGGTTCAAATATAAAGTCAGTATTTCGTAAACATTACCTTGAAATTATAGATAACGATCATTCTTATGGAGATGTCTTAAAATTGAAAGACTAAGCTACAAGTTTTTACTTAAAATATGTATATTTTTGTAATGTATGCAATATTGTTATTCTAGATATAATCAGTTGACGTCGAACGTGACGGTCTTTGGTAATAGCGATTTTGTTTACAAGAAACATATATAAATATGGCAATGAATGTTGATAAAAAATACCTTATTTTCGTTTCGATTGAAGTATCTTTGGATCCACATTAATCTTAGTACTTATAACCGTATATTTCTAAGTTTAAGAAATATGAATCCATACTAAATTTGACGTTTATAAATTTTAATAGTTCTGAAATAATATTTAGGCAAAGATAGCAAATAAAAGTAAATTAAATATATATACTTATTTAATGATTTTTATATAACATTTACAAAAAGGCCTGCCTATCATAATATGACAAAGAAACTTTAGTGGGTTCGACATTCGAGCTGAGTGAAAGCGATACGAATGCGATCTATGCGTAACTTATGCAACGTGACCTTTATCGATTGGCGATGGATTTCAATCGATTTGAGATAAGTTTATAATAGAGTTTTTTTATATTTTCTAGTGACTTTATTTATATGCAATAATAAATCTACACATACTTGAAATAATGTACTTCTTGTTATTTATTTTAAGTGAAATACCATATAATGTTAAAATAGAAAAATATTATATAACTGTATACAGTTAATTTTATAAGATTTATATTACATAAAGTTTTTTCTTATAAATCGACTAGCGGGCCCGGCAGACGTTGTCCCGCCCTGATTATAAAAAAATCCTGGATTATATACCAAACCGTTCCTTGTGAATCACTTTATCCACTGGTGAAAACCGCATAAAGATCCGTTCAGTAGTTTTTGAGTTTATCGCGAACAGACAGACAGACAGACGCGGTAGGGGACTTTGTTTTATACTATGTAATGATAATGATGAACGCCGGCTGCATGCACGGAAATGTATCACGTTTCGTCTAAGCCGAGCGTGCAAGCGAGAGCTCGAAACAAGCGATATAGAGTCGCGATCGGCCTAAGCGTTCGGCTTGTGACGCATCTATCTCTCTTCCACTCAATCGGCCGATGCGTCCGAGACGTTATCACGTAAAATTATCGTTCGTGAACCGAATTTACAGACAACCTATTTTTTTTTAATTACGGAAGTCTATTTTGAACTTACCTGATACCTGGAAGCATTCACTGTTATAAAATTTATGATAAATAAAGTACAAAACAAAAGTACTAACATCAATAAATCTTTATAATTTATTTTTTTAACATATGTCTTATATTGAAAATCACTTACCAAGAGCATATAGTATTTGATTGATGAAGGCGTTACTTTGCGGAAATCCATCATCATTAGGGTGGACGTTACTTTGCACTTCCGCTTGGAGTTCGAACTCTAGACGGAAGTGGTAAGCAACATCCACCCTAATATTTAAGAGCATATAGGTGCGTTTCGAGAGTTGTACTTGAGAGCCAGTCCTTGTCCAGTGTCAGCATGTTACCATTTTAGACCACATCGTTGATGAGAGACACAAACACAGGTGAGATTGTAATCAAAGGCTTAAAGCATTTAAAAGTACAAAAGTAAAAGTACAGAGAAATATATAAATTACTTAATAATTAAAAATATAATAATTAATAAATAAATAGATAAATTGTATGTACAAGTGAAATATAAAAATATCTTTAATTGTATTTTGTATAGCATATTGTATGTATGTATGGTGGATATGTATATGGCGTGGAGAGACTTACGTTCAACTCGGTCTCGCTCGACGCGAGACGCGACGGGGCGACGCGACTCGCCGCGTCAGAGGTAAATCACTCTGTTTACCAATACGCCGGGCGCGGACACATTACCAATGCAAATGACGCCCTATTGAGTTGAGGTGATGTAAGTAGCGTTTACAAAAACAGATTTTATTTTTCAAAATTTCCATACGTTCCGCTACTACTCGGGTCAATGTATTTAATGCTTCACTAAATGTCCAGTACCGTATTGTGAAAGTGGATAATACATGATAGCCAATTGATTTAACTGTCCATAATTACATATGTGAAAAGAAACACTCTCTCGTTTTTACTTTGTAACAACGAATTAACAAAATACTGTTTACTATCGTTGTTATCACAAAAATGTATATATTTAATTTTTCATAATTTTTGCTTATTTTAGATTTTTTTTTAAATATAAACTATTCCATTTTAAATACACGCGCAGATAATAATATTTATCTCACGCTATATTAAAATTACATTATTGTGAAGAGAGTCGATGAACACTCTGTATTATAAAGCCCGCAATCCAATGCTTATTACGTCATTCTTTGAAATAGCTTAAATGTATGTACCAAGCTATTGAATGAAAACGTAGAAATTAATTATTGCTTACGATTGATCGTCTTTACCACAAACAAACATTTATTAAGCTATAAGGTTAGCCGTTTCCTTGTCCTCGCCTATGCAAAGGCACCACACCCCTTGCCTCACTTCTTCATGACAAGAAAACACATGTTTTTCAGCAAAATGTAAAACTTTATATCACACTAGCGGGCACGATGGGCGTTGTCCCACCCTGATAATAAAAAAACCTTGAAGTTAGACATATGCTGTCGCTAACTGTTTTGTAGGCATCATCAAGCTCTAGAACTCAATCATATCTCTCATCGTTAAGGCAGCGTTCGTAAGAAACGTTTTCGTTCGTCCGTTATTTCTCAGACTTACTTTGCAAATCCGACCACAAAAAAGATTTTTCATTTTTCGGATTAATATATAGCCTATGACACAAATAACGTGGCTTTCTGTTGGTAAAAGAATTTTCAAAATCGGTTTAGTAGATCCAGAGATTACCCCCCCTACAACGTCACAAACTCACAAAATTTACCTCCTTATAATATTAGTATAGATATATTATATTACATATTAAACTTTATATTAATAATGTACAAATAAGTGATACTTTTTTAGATAAGATCCAAGTGTCTAGGAACTAAATAATAAACTAATATTTTCCATATTTTTTTAACGATAGATATCTATTATTTAGGTATTTATCCACACAATTCAATTTTCATGAACATCTGTTCACCGGCTTAAAAGTTTATACACTACAGCGCCATCTAATATCGAAATTTACAATCTTTGTATAAGACCTTTCCTTTAAAAAATAAATGTGTCAACGTTCATTAAACGGTGTTGGGAATTTATAAATCTGAAACATCTAATATTAATTTTAATATATCAGTATTAACAGCGTTTGTATCTTTATAAATGACTTGCTTTTGCCCGCGGCTTCGTTCGCTATAATGTAGATTTGATATATCCTTCGTTTACTGATGAAATGGTTCCTTATGTATTTTTCTGTATACCAGACAAAGTGTATGTAAAATTTCACAAAGATCGGTTCTGTAGTTAATGCCTGAGAGTGTAACAAAAGACTTGTTTGTTGGAAATAAACAAACTCACATTCGCCTTTTTTATATTACAGAATTATAAGGATTACATCATAAATTATTTTCGACTAACTCTTAGTAACAGTTTATACTGCATACGGCGAGATAGCTCTCAGATGACCGGATTTTATCAAACTTACTCGATACATTATGGCCAATTTAAACAATATTTGTAATATGAAAATCAAATCAAAAACAATATTAAAAGATTGGTTGCCAAAAACAAAGTATAAAAAAAGTGTTTTTTTTTTGTTTTCTTTTGAGTTGTGTTTTTATCAATGTATTATTCAAGGTTATTACTTTATATTCTATGTATATATATATGATATGAACGTACGTGTATAATGTTTAGTAAATCTCATAAATGATTAAATTTACGAATAGCCTCGTATTCGCTTCTCTGATTGCGGTACTGTTCTTTCAAAACCGGGTATTCCTAAAATTCATTTTACACAGCGAACGTCTTTTCAACGATAACTTAATAAATCAATGTAACCGAAATTATTTCATTTAAATAACTTAATTAGCACTAATCTGCATTCATTTGCATAATTATTTTTTTATATAATTATTATCCTATCAAATCTAAACATATGACACTAGGTGATATATCAATTTATTAATTAGTTTGCTTTAATGTGGCATATTTAATTATGTGAACACATTTATTAATATTATTTATATTTCATTTTAATAATGTACTTATTAAAATAAAGCGATATTAATTAATTTAATTTGGTTCGTCGACGGTACACGAAATTTTCGACAGAATGTTTTGCTTTTGCGTGTCGAGACCGTGCCGCGTCGCACTGTTGTGTGCCCGCCTGACGTTTCAATGTACATTATACAAGAAACTTATACGTAAATACCACACACATGGCGCGGATAACCAAACTATCCTGAGCTACGATGCCGCCGCCGCTCTTACAAAACGTATAAAGAGCAGAGGAAGTTATAGATCTCGGTGGATGGTCGTTATAAATATATTCACGTGTGAATGTATGCGTCTGTTCGTGATCGTCGTGTTAGCACTCGGCTCACCTTCGCACGACCTCGCGTTTCGACATCACCGGCCAAACAACTAGTTATTGTTCTCCCGAAGGTTTGCAGCGCGGTGCGCGTGCGCCGATTACTGATGAGCTCTCATGATGGCCAACATTTTTAAACGATACAGGTTTTAGGTTTGTCACAGAAAAAGTTTGCGTGACCATTACAAATTAAATATTAATGACGATATACGTGAATGATTGAAAGAATATTTACCATACGGTTGGATAGCGGTATTTCTTGTTGTTTTTAGTGAGATATAAATTTCAACGTAGCATATAATATCAGCCACGGTTCGGCTGATATAATTTTGTGTCAAAAGGTATTTAGTTAGACATTTGTAAGTGAAACATGTTAATGGCATGGTAGGGAACAATTTTAGTTACGATTTACGAGTTAAACGTAAGGTAGGTATGTATTTGTGTGTCTAAGCTTAAAATGATAAGTCTAAGATGAAATGAGTAAATGTATCGTTAAGTAATGCGACTTCGCATAGTATGAGCATTCTCATATATGTATATCATCATTACATAGTATAAAACAAAGTCCCCTACCGCGTCTGTCTGTCTGTCTGCTCGCGAAAAACTCAAAAACTACTGAACGGATTTTCACGTGGTTTTCACCAGGGGATAAAGTGATTCATGAGGAATGTTTTGGTATATAATTTGTCAAGGATTTTTTTATAATCAGGGCGGGACAACGTCTGCCGTGCCCGCTAGTATATTATAATTTAACACGTATAAGCCAAAGAAGTTTCACTCCCTCCGCGTGTACATACTGATACACGCACTGTACAGTATAAACATTGTCATATATGTATATATATATATTACAAGCTTCTGCCCGCGACTTCATCCGTATGGAATAGTTACTTTGGGCTAACGCCAACACGCAGCTGAAGCTCTTAAAAGGCGAAAACACTCCGATTTTGAAACATTCTTCATTGGTGCTCCGCTCCTGTTGGTCTTAGTGTGCCTATATATAGCCTTCCTCGATTAATGAGCTATATAACACTGAAATAATTTAACAAATCGGACTTGTAGTTTCTGAGATTAGCGTGTTCAACCAAACAAACAAACCCTCCAGGTTTATAATATTGGTATAGATAATTTAATAGCTTCACTCCCTCCGCGTGCACACCAGTGTGTGCGATAAACGCACTGTTTTTTTTAACTCTCTATCGAATAGGATTTGGTTTCTAACTGACTTAATACTTGTTGAAATGAATTAATTGCAATACTGGGCTGAATACTGGCCACTTCGGTTATATTAAAACGACATATATATTTGAATTATTGACGTATACATGATAGATTATTCTGTACCATAACTGTTTTGTCTAAATATATAAAATTATTGCCCAGTTTGCGTATTCCTTTTAATAGTCCTGGAATTACTTAAATTCTTTTATAAAATATCAATACTTAATGAGGATATAGCAAAATATAGTGAAAATTAAATATAGAGATTATAATGGCTTATAAATTATTTTTAAATTATGGGTTGGAGCTAGTCAAGCGAACACTAGAAAGTGTCTTATCGACACGATTTTTCTTTCAAACGATTTCTCAGATTTATTGCAGACCTCGAACTTACAATTAAAATATCATAAATAATATTCAATTCATATATGTCGATGAATGATAGCTGAATTTAATTAACAATAAAACGACACAGTAATTTATTATCTCTTTTATTAGAATACATTACAATGCATTAATACTTTATTATTAATAAAAAAAAAGTCGAGGCAGTCATAAGGACTGCCGACAGCAGTGAAAACTTAAAACAATGAAATATATGTGTCGTCTTTTCAGTGCTTATATTATTTATAGTGTGAATGACAATATTTAAATTTCAGAATTTGTTTATTGAAATTATTAACATTATTGTGGCTTTCAGATCTATTGGCACTCGGAGTAATTATATACATTTTTGTAAAGTCTATTAATCAATCAAACGTATAATGAGGCGCAAAACATCAATATTACGTGTACACAGACCCCGATACCACGCGTCGCTAGTCTGGCGCAAGCGCAATACGGTAATGCTTACGTAGCATGTCATGACACGAAATTCTCAACGCGCCTAAAGAAGTTTTTCACTTAAATAATTATTAATAGTGTATGAATAATTTTACATTGCATTTTTCCTTTAATTACCCTCAGTGAGTTGGAGATAAATATAATAATAATGATATTGTTAGTTGTTATTTTCGACAGGCAATACAATAGCAGTTGGATGACTTTGTTTCCCACTGCTGGGCATAACATCATCTTGTTGTATGTTGAGAGGAAGGAGTGCTGGCTACGGTATATTAGCAAAGTCACCAAATACATACACCACATACACCATTAGACTTTTAAATATTAAATATATCTCAACCACATGAGATCAGACCAAGCAAACAACTAATCCAGTTTAAACTATAAAGTATTGAAAAGGATACTCGATTTCCTTCTGATTTATAATTGAAGAGATAACATTTAATTATCTATACTAATCTTAATATATATATTTCTTGTGTGCGTGTGTATGTGACTGAACTCCTCCTAAACGACTGGACCGATTTTGATGAAATTTTTTGTGGTGGGAGATTGGGATGGTAGATTCAATTGGCGGGGTGGCTGGATGACTTTAGGATTTTTAGGGCCGCCCCTATCATATAGAGGTAAAGTTTGTGAATTTGTGAGTTTGTGACGTTGTAGGGGGTTATCTCAGGAACTACTGGTCCGATTTGAAAAATTCTTTCACTGTTATATATCTCATTTATCGAAGAATGTTATAGCCTATATATCATCACGCTAATACAAATAGGAGCGGAGCACCAATGAATAATGTTTCAAAATCGGGGTTTTTTTTCCTCTTGAGAGCTTCCCCTGCGTGTTAGCTTTAGCCCAAAGTAACTATTCCACGCGGACGAAGTCGCAGGAAGAGGCTAGTTTTAAAGTAAACTAATGACTTGTGATAAATAAACTTGAGCTATTTGTATATAATCATTTTATCTTATTTTACTTTTATCCAGTTCATAATATTACAAAAATGTAGAATAAATTAATTAAAATTTTAAATGATCGCTCCAGCGTAGTATTCAGCAATAGGTCACAGCTATAAAATCTACAAATGTTATAATTTACATATTAATTCTATTCATATGTGAACATCATCTTTAAAAAGAGCATAAAATTCTCTCATTCTACCTATGGATTTTATTTGAACACCTACTTTGATATGCATAGCTAGTTCGTAATTAAGCATAATTATCTTATTAACTTTATCTAGATAGTTCGTTTAAGATTTCGAGGCATTCTTTTTCGTTTAATTTTTATTTTATAACGTATCACAACTGCATTTTTATTCGGCGGTATAAACCTATTTATCTAGTATATTTAGATTAGCATTCTCACCCATAAAACCAGCTCGTAAACATTGATATCGTCTTTATCTATTTTACGATTCATATGGCATTGGAACCTGTTTAGTTTCAACGTGTCTTTATCCTCCCGCTCCGTGTTGTGAAATAAGAGACATCGAATTCTTCTAATCTTGCTTTGTCGTTCATTATTATTGATTGAATTGTTGTACCTAGTACTTTATCATTTTTTTCTGATATAAATGAATAATATGACTCATATATGTGACGTCACATATAAGTATACCATTGACATATCAAAAGCCAAGCCCTCAAAACCGTCCCGCGAAAACTCCCCAATATACATACGTGGTTATGCGATAAACTGATAATTTTGCAAATTCGACCTTAACTGAACGATTTAAAATTGTTCTTACAAGGACGCAAGCGACGCGAGACTATTTGAAATGAGTGCATAATCCAAAATTATGCACTCATTTTTGTGTGCCGGCTGTGA
This sequence comes from Antheraea yamamai, assembly GCA_036509395.1. Taxonomy (NCBI): domain Eukaryota; kingdom Metazoa; phylum Arthropoda; class Insecta; order Lepidoptera; family Saturniidae; genus Antheraea; species Antheraea yamamai. The sequence continues at coordinate 16,896,169 of AP028433.1, forward strand.
GATGTTAAGTGTGTGTGCATCTTGGGTTTTTGTATATCATTGAAGTATATATCGCATATGAGTGATCTCGGATAAGTCCTGATAAAAATGCTTCTGAAGCGAGAAATGTCCTTGAACCCATCTCTTTAAATAAGAATCAATTGTCGAATGTCAAAGCGTATCACTTCAAAACTACTGCTCTTATTTGACTAATTATTTTTTTATTTTGTATGCAATCATCAAGACAAGGTTCGTATGGAGGAAAATGTTTGAGAAATTGTACAGAAAAGGGAAAATTCTGGATTAAATATCTTTACATAAAAAAATCAGCGAGTGTAATAAAAGACAGTAGGAATCTTTAAACATATTAACGCTTACACATGAAAGTGGAAGGGTTTTATTTTTTACCCTTATATAACGGAAATAGTTTAGAAAATTCTCCGCTGCGAAATACCTATATATAAGAGTTGTTGTGGTATGTCATCATAGGCCTTTTCATCTGTAACAGATGATTTAAGTAGCATTCTGGCAGCACTTTCGTAAGTGGCTGACAAGACCGATCCGGGAACGAATCGATCGGCCGCAAATTCGGCAAGTATGTACATCTGTACCCCCAGGTGGCCGGGGTTAGGAGGCCTGCTCGTGACGCCTCATGCGTTTTTCTTCCAATTGCCGAAACCAGGTCTTGTCGTGCTTTGATTGGCCTTCGTGAATTAGGCGACACCATTTAGCCCGGTCCACGGCTAGCTCCTCCCACTGGCTGCTTGGGATATTGAATGTAGCCATGTCACGTTTAGTGCAATCCTTAAAACGAAGCATAGGACGGCCAACAGACCTCTTTACATGTGCAACCTCTCCAAACAGAATTTGTCTTGGCAAACGAGTTCGTTCCATTCGATGCACGTGCCCTAACCAACGCAGTCGTCTCTTTTTGAGAATAGCGGTAATGCTAGGAAGCTGTGCCTTACTCAGGACGGACTCGTTTGTCACGCGATCTTTCCACGTTATGCCCAGTATGTTTCGAAGACATCGTAAGTGGTATGTGTTCAGTCGGCGTTCTTGTTTTGCGTATGTTGTCCAGGATTCCGCTCCGTACAAAAGCATACTTAGGATACATGATTGGTAGATATGCATTTTTGTACTTACAGTAAGGTGCCTATTATCCCAAGCCCTTGTACGAAGTTTACCGAACATAGAGGCTGCTTTACCGATGCGGGAATCGATCTCAACGTCAAGCGACAGATTGCTCGATATTTGCGAGCCTAGGTAGCAAAACTTGTTGACTACCTCTAAAGGCGTGCCGTTAAGTAAAACCATTGGTTGTTCTGAACACCCCTGCGCAAGAATAACGGTCTTCTTGACATTGATGGACATTGAGAATAGGTCGCACGCTTTAGCGCAGGCTCTGAAGCTGGCTTTGACCATGGGCAACGAAGGCAGCGTCGTCAGCGAAAAGAAGACTATGTACAAATAGATCCTCCCTAAAACGCTTAGACTTGAGTAGCGAGATGTTGTATAGCCTACCATCAGAACGCGTATGTAGGTGAATGCCTTGCTGTTCTACCCCGAAAGCAACCTTTAAGAGTACTGAAAAAAATATCCCAAACAAGGTAGGAGCCAAAACACAACCCTGACGAACGCCGCGACGCACTTCAAAAGATGCTGAAGCGTCACCATTATGAAGTATTGAGGCTTCCATGCCCTCGTGGAATGACCGCACTATCTCTAGGAGTTTCGGTGGGCATCCAATTCTAGCAAGGATAGAGTACAGCCCTTCTCTGATCACGGTGTCAAATGCCTTGTTCAGGTCTACAAACGCGACAATAAGGGGGGATTGTTGCTCTCTACACTTTTCTTGTAGTTGTCGAAGAGAGAATATCATATCGACAGTTGACCGTTGGGACCTAAAACCGCACTGTGCCTCAGGGTATATGCGATCAGCAAGCCTTTGCAGTTTGACCAAAACGGCCCTGGCGAAAGCTTTACCGACAATGCTAAGAAGGGATATTCCGCGGTAACAGTTGCAGTCACCGCGGTCGCCTTTGCCTTTGTAGAGAGTGACGATGTTGGCATCGCGCATATCCTGTGGCACATAGCCTTCATCCCAACATTTAGCCACGTGGTTGTGAAGGGTGGGAAGGAGGCACTCAAGTTTGACAATTTCGGTGGTAATATTGTCTTTACCTGGACTCCGTCCGCACTTGAGCTGCTTCACAGCTAGATGAAGCTCTTCTACCGTGGGTGCGGCATCTAACTCGTACCAGGTCGGCAGGTTCGCGGTGAGTACCATTATTTCTGGCTGTGGTATGTATGCTTGGTATATATATGTATGATACACATATATGTTTCAACAACTCATATATGTATGAATAGTTAGCTTAGTTTAGGTTAGCTCAGATAGGTCGCAAATTGTATGTATCACGCAACAGCCCACGCCGAGGAGTGCCGTGCGGTGAGGTCAATAGCGTATTCAATTCGAAAAAAGAAAAAAAAATAAACATATTGACAGAATTTATAGATTAATGTTTAGTTGTTCATTTCCCACTTTCTTTGTGGTATTGGTTGTACTGCACATGGAAAAATCGGTCTTATATTCTCCTTAAATAAACCCGTGAGAAACCGGGGTGAGCCACTAGTTCGTAATACCATGAGAGTTTTAAATTGAATCAGTTATATTAAAGGATGCTAAATAGACCTTCGAAGTCATGAAATAATTCAAAATTTGATATTGGAATGTGTGGTTTAACTATTTTCGAGGATATTCCACCAGTCGCCAAGGTTCTATTTACCGTTAATCCTCCGTAATTACTTTTGGAATATTTTTCGTAATACATTGCGTTCATAACACATTGGTGCGGATATATTAGACCGATTAGATAGCTCTGAATATACTAACAGGGTATAGAGATTATGAAAGTATGATATGCGTAACCAATCCCTTGATCAAAATTACTTTCCCTAATTTTAGTAACAGCTTATATTTACCCAAAAAAGCATGTCTTGTGTCCATGTTCAATAAAAATGTAATTCAATACCAAATACGATATTTTGAGTGAGTCTAAATTCACTGAGTTTCTTTTATGTGCTTGAGAATATTTGGGTTCGATTACTATTTACTACTAGCAGTCGTCCGCGACTACGTCTGCATTTGTTTCTTTATAAAGGCCTATATAATATATTTATTTAATTTGAAAAAACTATATGAAACGCATCTTTTTTACTCTCTAACAGAATTAGTAAATAGCAATTTTCATAGGTGTGCATACCTACGTTAAAAAATGACAGATTTTCATAAATACTTTCATTCCTTTTTCTTACCCTTAACGGTTGAAATACCAAAACTTCTTTCTTCAAAGTAAAAGAAATCTGCGTACTAATTTACACGTTTCTAGCTCCCAGTAGTTTGGGTTGTGCGTTGATACATCAGTTACTTGGTTAGTTATTTAAGTTATAGATTTCTTCCTCTCGTGTCTTAATTACCTTACGCACGGTAATTAAGTTTTAGAACCTGAATTTTATTTTTGTTACGGTCGTGGGGTCGTAAAATCCATTTTTCAAATGTAAACAAAAAGTTATTGGCGTTTCCCTCGAGCCACGCCGCGCTGCCGGACTCTGACCCGCTCGCAGCAGCTGTAACTACACCCACGGGATATCCAACCCTTTTCGTTATAAGTGTCGTTTAAATTACACATGACGTACCGACTGAAGAATTTTATTGTACTGAGATAAGCTTTTAACCGAAGTAAAATATTATTAAAGGATTATCATAGTAAATTAAATTAAAGCTTTTACAAATATTAAGGTAAATTAAAGAAAACTATATAAAGCATAGTAACCACAAAGGAAATAAAATTTTAAAATTTCAGTATCGTAATTGCGTACTATGTAATAAAATTTTTCAGGGTAAAGAGGCTCTAAGTCCAACAGTACATAAAAAAATAGTAGTCCGGTGAAGCGGTTAAGGCCTTACTAGGCCAATAGCGTATTCAGCTCGAAAAAAAAGCACGTAATTTTTTTTAAGAGAAACTTCGTGTTTGATTTTATAATTGTGTGTATTGTAATATTCTCTCTTATATTCACAACCTTAGACTGTTATGTAATTAACATTTACGGTTATGTGGGTGCTACTATATAAATACTTAAAAATATGTAGTATATTTTATACACATTATTGTTATTAGAACAGTGAAGACACACTTTCACTTAGAATAGTTAAATCCAACCTAAGCATAGATCCCTTCTGGTAACTAATTAGCTATTATACCATAACGTAGATATTTGACATCCAGACACACTACTAACCATTATGCTCATCACATTATCAGACTTTTTTTTCGAACTGACTACTTTATTGACCTGCCAAAGTCTTTACAGTATCACCGAACCCCATTATCAGCCTCTTAGCTCAATATTTGGGCTTACTATCGTTGCGCCGCAAGGCAATCTCAGAAGAGATGAATTAGACGTTGTTGACTGGATAAAGCTGTAAATTCTTATTAGTAAAAACATTTCAAATCTAACTCTCAGAACAAGAAAGTTCGTAGAAATAAAAAAAAAATATTACAGAATAAATAAAAGCCACGTGATGATCACGATTAATACTAAGTTTAATTTATCTTTTTCAAAGTAATGTATAGAATAGTTTACATAATATCAGTTGAACAAGGCAGTCCATGATTCTGTACAGACAATTTTAAACATGACTGTACTCTTACCTATCTTTCAGAGACAGTTTCGTAAGAAATGTAACTTCAAGGAACCTAAAGTTGTCTGAGACTTTCGTAGTAGCCCTGGAAATAACAGTTATTTAATGTAAACATTGCAGATTTTTTCTTCTTCTTCTGGCCCCTATCACGCCTAAGTAGGCACAACATGTTTTCCTTTTCCACTCTACCCCGTCAAATGTCACCTCTATTCACACTTTTATAACCATATGATTTTTCATACAGATGAGTGAAATTAATTCGACTGAAATGATTTTTTTATCGCTGCTATTAAAAACGTGATTAAAGAAAACAATTTACATTTTACACATCGATACATCACATAGACTATTCAAGTCTCGCACTAGTAATACAAAATAGTAAATACATGTGAGATTCTTATGTGTGACTATAAGAAATGAAAATGTTAAATTATATATGTGAAAAATTGTATACCAATGCAATATCTAATGTATAAACTGTATGAATTATCATTTAGTACAATCATACTGATACGAAACATAGCATATAACCGATTGACTGAAAGTAGTTAAACTTTATACAATAGAAGAATTTTGCTGATCATGACTTATCTATATAATCTTTTCAATAACCACGTCGATAATCCTGAACTTTTGAAATAATTTATCATTAATGTGTCTTCCAGACTATCTAGCTATCCAGTCTATTAATGGTCATTATACCTACAGTAACCAATATAGGACATTTTTCCATCATTCTCAGAGTATCACGTCAATATAACGACCTGGTTAAAAAACATCAGACCGTAGATTTATTTGACAACTCACTTTTACATTTCAAAAATAAAATTAGGAAATTAATAACTTCACGATTTTTTTCTTCCATAAATTATTAACTCATTAAATATTAGTTCTATGATATTTGCTTGTTTTTCTTCTTTCTTAATAGTTTCTTCTATATTATTAATATCTTCTGTATTATATAATGAACCTGTATTTTATTTTTAACAATTTGCATATACTGTATACTAATTATACTAACTAATTATCATTTCAGTAATATACAGAGTTAAATAATTTTCTTATGACGGTATGCTTGCTGTACATATTGGTTAAGGTAAGTGATAATAATCAAGAAAGAATAACAGTTAACGTAAGGAGAATTAAGCAAATATTTGTACGCATTATAGGATTTTAAAGTGTGAAAAGGGAAGCAGGGAAGTAAATAAAATATACGGTGTTTAAATGAAGAATTGATAAGTTTCTTCATATCTCAACATTATCAAGTTTTCGACAAACACGTAATTATTTAATCACAGGAATGCTTTGTTAAAAAATTTACAACAGTTTTTTTTTATGGCACGTGTAGGGTCGTGCTAATGCCACAAAGTAAATATAACTCATAAACAAATACCATTACCATAGAATCTAAACTAATACAATTTGTAACGTCTGTGTGTCTATTCCCACGCGGTAACATGATCTTTTATTCACTTTCTCCAGATTGTCGAGATTAAAGTGATCCTATATAGATGACGTCAACCGCCTAGTCATAACAATATTTTATGACAATTTTTATTAATACTTGATGCATTACTTAGTTTGAACATCCGTCAATAACTTCAGAATTATCCATTGTCCGTGAGTCTTAGCCTAGGCCCAGATCCCTTCAGACCAACTTCCAGTTTTCTATTTACAAGTTCTTATATCTATTGTTTTTAATCATTATTAATGCCTTCAAACCATCTCAATTTAGGCTTACCTCAATTTCTTCGTCTATCAAGTCTTCTCTGCGAGATTTTTGGGATAAACTGGTTTTCTCGCGACTTGACCAATATCGTTACTTAAAAAACGGATCACTGTAACGTGAATAAAGGAACTCATAAAACGTTTATAAGCATGTTTTTTTATTTAAATTGCAGCGGAATTAGAACTTACATGTGCAAAACGCCCCCGGAATAATTGTAGTAAAACGCCCACGAGGCACGAACCTAATAACACAAACACGCCCTGTGCATTATCCGTTAGATAAGAACCAGGTAACGTGCTACCTATAAAGGTATAAAGTGATCACAGGCACTATGAAAAGTTCCGAAACGTGGTAATTGCGAATTTGTATAATGTTTTAAAAAGCGAATCTATTTGTCTCTAAATTGATAAAAAATGATAGGTTTATAAAACAACATAGTAAATCTATAGCTCATAGTCTTCTAAATATACGTAGGTGAATTTGTCCGAAACCGAGATTCTAAATTGACTTATTAAACCTAAAATCTTTATTTGTCGCTATTATTTACCTTACAAGTTTTGATTGTAGTCTCGCTGTGATAAAGACAATAAAGATTCGAATATTGTTTTCACTGATGTATGTTATTCATCATTGTTGCACTCATTTCTATTGCATTATAAATATTATTGTAGAAGAAATAAAGTTTTTTATTTGGATAACTATACATCGCCTTGAAGAAGAGAGAATCTGTTTACTACTAAATACTATTAAATTTCACATTTTATAAGCTAGCGTTATGTGACGTATCTTTTATTATTGAAACTCGACGAAATGATATTACTGTACCTGATGTAAAGCTAAATATAATTTTAAAACAACGTTCGAGCTCCAAAAAATCTATAATCCATCTGTAGTCATTTTGGTCATGCTGTCTTGCAGGGCTCTCATCAACTACTTCGATATTGTTTGATCCCGAAACGCAACTTTTAAGACAGTGAATTCGATAGGTCTTCGCCTTTGTATGATGCCTAGCAATCGAGTCTGATACAGTCACCTTACTATTCTAATCGATTACTGGTGATATACTAGGTAATTTATCCTGATGTCATTATTTGATTTAAGATGTTACAACGGGTATTGTTTCAAAAGAGCAGGTACTGGCTGACATATTACATTTGTTCAGAGTTCTTTGGCAAACGTTTACTAGAGCACAAAGCTATAGCTTCATTTCAATTTTTCCAGTACCATAATCTTAAGTCTTTGCGGGATTCAAGTCAACATTGTCCAAAGCCAGTCCAAAGAGAGATGTCTTAGAGGAACTATACGGATCGACGCGAAGTAAGTTCGAATTCTGCAATGAATCGGAAAGAAAGAAGACATCTTGATAGAAGCCTTACCATGGAATAAGGATAGGGATGAAATCTGAAGATTTGTCAACAAAAACCTATAGATGTGTTGCGACAGCTACACTTAAGAATCAGTCTCCTTCTAGGTATATCGTACTATCTTGGCCCTCATGGTCATTTAATTTTAGGTCAGATTCTGGTCAGATGTCAAAACTATAAGGAATAAAACAGCCGCCAGTATATGTTATAAGCTTTCATCTCCTTGCTTGGTAGTTGAATTCCGTAATTTCCATACGTCCCAAAGCTTCCTTTGAGATTTCCCGGCGAAATAAGCGCGTATAAAGTTTTATTTATATATTATTTTACACGGGGTCTTTCTTTCAATTTCACGCCGGCTTCACCCGGGCCCGGAGTTTTCCTTTGTGCTGAATAAATTATGTTCTCACCTCGTAAATTCGAGTGTTTACTTTGCGGTTAGTGCTCCGGGAGGGTGAAGTGATTTGTTTATTTTGTTATGTGACGTGAAAAATGTATGCGGATTCGGATGTATCATTCATGTCGGCATCTAATGTGTTTTTACTATTTAAATTTACTGTTACTTTCACTGCCTGTTTATTTATTGTTTAACTATTATTTAAACCGTTAAATAAGTTAAATTATACAATAAACTATATAATTCTGTTAACGTGTTGAAAGTAGGTACGATAGTATGTAATATTATTAGTAACTTAATAGTATGACAGTTATGAATAATAATAGAGGTTTATATTTAAAACTTAAGATTACCATTTATACGCACTGGCCAATTTGAATTAAAATTAAACCTGTATGACGTCAGGTTTAGAATAAAACAATTTTCACACAAAAACTATAACATTCTAATTTTGAAAAGTATATGACATTTCATTTTTCCATTTTCAATTGTTTTTATGTTCAACTTTAACAGTGAAGATGGATAGAGCGAATGTCGAATAATTATTATCAAATACGATTTCCGATGTGGGACTGACGCAGTATAAATTGCTCGTAATGACAATGCTGTTTGGAGAGAATACGGCTAGCGAACGCACCGTGCGATTTTGGCATTACCGCTTTCGTAGTGAAAATTTTTATTTCAGAGAATGAACTACAAAGAAGAGCATTACAAGAGAGCAATGCATAAGGGTAGCAACGATGAATTGATGAATTATAGTGGAAGCCGATCTATACGAAACTACAAAGGAATTAACATCAAGTTTTGACTTAGCATACTCAAAATAATGATACTTTTATAGCAAATCGGTAAAATTAAATAACCTGGAAAATGCGTGGCTCTACTGATTTAAAAAGAGAACCTCACGATGAAGTTTCCCTCAGATTTTGGAAAGAATTGTAACGTGTGACGAAAAGTCAATTCTTTTCCATAATCGCAAGTGAACATCGCAATGGATAACCCCGGTCAAACGCCACAAGGACGATCTAAAGTAACTTTTCGGTGGTCACTTGGTGGTTTAATTCACTATAGCCTCCTCTGATCAGGTTAAGCAATAACAGAAGTCCGAACAATTATGGTGAAACTCGCAGCAAAACAGCCTGGACTCGTCAATCGATCGTCACCATTATTGCTCAATGACAACGCAGAAACCCACACTGCTTGAGAAACAGTTTTAACATTAGAAGACCAGCATTTAAAAACCATCTGTTATCCTTAGCCGGACCTTGTCCCAACAGACTACTTTTTCCGCGATTAGGACAATTTCTTGAGCGAAGAAAAGGTTCTTTCCAGGAAGCAGTGGTACAAGATGTCTTCACATCTTTATATATAAATTCTTTATATATAACGTGTGTATGTCACTGAACTCCTCCTAAACGGCTGGATCGATTTTGATGAAATTTTGTGTGCGTGTTCGAGTGGATTCCAGAGTGGTTTAGATTCACAATAGGACCCGGTAGGTGGCGCTGCGGTTGAATTTTAATTTTTTTTTTGTATCAAGGCAGGACAACGTCCGAGGGGACCGCTAGTGGTTTATAAATTTGATATCCCGAAACTAAAACTTTGATTAAATAAACGCATTTTACTATATATTTTTTGATATATTTTAGTACCAACCAGCAATTTTATATTTTATCTCCTAACTAGCGGGCCCGGCGGACGAAGTCCCGTCCTGATAATAAAAAAAACGTTGACAAATTATATAGCTAAACATTCGTTGTGAATCACTTTATCTACTGGTGAAAACCGCTTGAAAATCTGTACAGTACCTTTTGAGTTTATCCCGAACAGACAGACAGACGTGGCACAGGACTTTGTTTTATAATATGTAGTGATAAGCCAAAGAAGTTTTACTCCCTCCGCGTGTATCTTCGATCAACTATAACAACTGTTGATCGAAGGCGTGCGTGTACACACTGATACACGCACTATTTTTTTAATTCTTTATCGAGTAGGAATTTTCTTATAACTGACTTAATACTTAATGAGGATATAACAAAACATAATGAAAATTAAATATAGAAAGAAATATAGCATGGCTTACAAATACGTCTGATTATTAAATTGTGGGTTGAAGCTAGTTAAGCGAACAATAGAAAGTGTCCTAAATCCGTTGAGTCGTTTTTGATTTTATCGCGAACAGACAGACGTGACAGAGGACTTTGTTTTATACTATGTAATGATATAATACAATTAGGTACAAGCCAAAGTATTAAGTGTACTTACTGTGTGTCAACGCAATTTAAAAGTATCGTTGAGAATAACTTTCATGGCCACTGGAAAATAAAATGTCTACCTATATACATATGTTGTTAATTTGAGGTTAAGTATGATTAAATATGCGGTCAGTACATTTTAAGGGTTATCAGACGTACCTATATAACAAACACACCTTTATTTTTTAACATATCGACGGGAGAAAGCAGAAATGTCGTAACTTGCATTTTGGGCGAATTAGGGTAAAATATGCATTCTTTGAAATAAGATAGATACTACTTTGTTTATGTATCACAGAGAATTGGAATTGCTATATAATTACATACCAATTTTCAACTTTATATCTCTATAAATATAATATGAGTTATGAATTTTTTTTTGGCTCTGGTGTAAAGTTGGGTTTGTCAAGTTACGACAATTCTGCTTTCTTCCGTTGTTTAGTTAATGAGAGTGAATGAAAGTAAATATATCACTATAATAATAATTTCTGTTTCTTAACGTTTTACACAAATAATTATGGCTGATCCCTGTCATCTGAATTAGACCTAACCTGTATTTCACATGCTAATGTCCAGTGTCAGGGTTGAATTTTACTTGACACTTCAATTAAAAATTAGTTATATGGTAATACTTATATACCATACCTAATATATGTTGTGTATTCATAATTATACAGTTTGTAAAGTATGTGGTGTAGTGTGCGTGTAGATGATACAATTCTGATATCTCATTACATCACTAATTCAATAACTTAGCCACCCTAAGCAATTACCTTATAATTCATATTAATTGTTTGAATTCCTTTTATGTACATATAATGTATTAGATATTAAATTATGAAAAAAATGTATTAGAAATTTTATAGAAGTATATCAATTAGGCTACCTATCACAATATCGGACTCATCGTTTGTAAACATCACTTAGAAATATCTTTATTTGTTCAAAAACGCTGGCATTTTTAAGAACATTACACGAAATTGGCGCGAATTACAACGAACTTGTTCGTAGTTCAACGTCGATTCATTATCGGGCTTCCAGACGTAACATGAATATCATTCCCAAGATGATAGACAATTTAGTTTTGAACCGTACCGCAACGCGTTAAAGTTCACAATTACTTGTAGTTCGAAAACCGATAAGACAAATTGGAATCGGACTTCGAATGATTACTAGTCTCGCGTGTCTGAATTTCGAATGTCGTATTCGTGCCATATGGTAATTAAATTGTAACTGTATTATATAAGGATTAAGGTTAATTTTAGAAGATATTATGAGCATGTAGGTTGTTTTCGAAGCGCACTTCGCCGAAGCAATGAGAGAGGGCGTGCGATAAATAACCGCCTTTGTGCCGTCACCGCTCGGCTATTAAAATATATTCTGAGATTGCTTGTTTTTTGCGGCGGGACGCGATTGTGAATCCCGGGGCTAGCTGGTGCCACCGCGGGCTCAGCTCAAGTATGCGAATCGAATTTCTTTGTTACATTTATACGTTGACTATCTCGAGAATGTTGAATCAAATGGATACGATTTATAAAGTTATCTACGGAACTGTTTTGCTAGTACAAATATATCTTGTTTTCGATATTTGACTAAATATTTTTTGTAGTTTAAGATAATTTACATATATTATTTATGCATTCATGCTATGTGAGGTCATATCAAAAATACACTATATATTTATAGTTAAATACTAACATTGATTTCCTTATTTTTTTCTCATGTGTCGTACTAAATAGACAGATAACGCCATCTAGTCACAAAACTCCGAACATAGAATACTATTTAATTTATAAATCATAGGATTTCTTTTTTCTTCAAATCAAGATAGTTGTTCTTCTTTGCTTGAGTTAGTTTAATTTTGCGAATTGTGACTATCGGCGTTAATAAAAAACAACCGACCACGTAGTAGTAATTATTAAGATGGATAATTTAAACGCATTCATTAATTATACACCAAAATATCAAAACAATATTATATTAAAGCAATGATGGCTTAATTAATAGCGTGTTCGGACACAGCGTCGATTGACATTGGTTTGAATAGCCAATAAATCCATAGCATGGTGGTAGAGTATTTTTAAAGGCTGCTTTACTAGCTACAAACATCTAGTTGAAAATCTCTCGGCAAGCACCTGTTGGTGCGTTCCGGCAGCTGCGCTTGAGAGCCAATGCCATCTAGGTTTGGCGTGATTATTATCTTAGACCACGTTGTCATTTACCATTATGAGATTATGGTCAAACATATGAAAAAAAAGTGTGTGTGTACCTATGTACACGCGTTAGAAGTTTATACTTCTTTGGCGTAACAAGATAAAAATCTTTTCAAAATTTTTATCTTTCGCCTTATTCTACGTTTGTAGAAAAAACGACACTAACAATAGAAAAAAGGTATTTAATACATTGAAAATTTTAATACAAAGAAACAAAATGTTAACTATAGCTAACTTCAGGGTGTTGGTTTTCCGTGACGGTGTGCGCGCGGATCGTAAAAATTTACTCTCATCATTTTTCCCTAACGCGCCAAAAGAAGTATAACTTCAAAAACATACATCCATCTTCACAAACTCGCACTGAAACCCTCTGTTTTGCTTAAAAAATCCACCCAATACCCGTAATCACCGTCTAATTTAATACCCATATTTAATGGCAGTATAAATGTAGTTGTTAAAAGAACATGTTAAAACATTTACCTAGTTATTTATTTTATAGTCGCGGTAATAAACACGTTTACACGCAGGTGGAGCAATAACACTGTAGTTGATAATAAAATCGAGATGTTGAACGGTCACATAAAAGAATATTAACAGATCCATTGCTCTAATTCCTATATATATATCCAATTTATTTCTTCGATACACTTTACAAGATTTATACTAGGACAGTCCAATACATACATTTAAAAAGAATGACTCTATACAAGTACAATCTTAATTATAGGTGGTCACTCATTACATGGTACAGCAAATAGCTTAATTAAAAGATTAAAAGCAAAGATTAAGTCAAAAAGATGTACGATTCCTTTCCTTTTATTGTCTCTTAGCGCTTTAGAAGTAAATTAGAGATAAAATTTCAATTTCGGCCTTTAGAACCTAAGGTTTTTTGAGTAATCTCTCTACTCATCGAAATTATTATCTTCACTACACCAGGCTATAACATACTGCAGGGCTGTAGGCCTCTTTTCGCAGCAAAGTATGGAAATAATCACCACGCCAGCCCACGACGTGTTGATGATTTCAGACTCCGAGAAATTCACAGTTCTATAAATTCCTACATACATTTGTACTACAAGAATATTTCTCAGGTTCGAATTTCCTCAAAATATTTATCTTCACCGTCAGTCGTTTGTGTTATCAATTTAAATTAATAAAAGTATGCAAATTCCGAGAAATTCGTTCGAACCTACGGACATCGAATTATTATGCCCTTATGTAGTGTATGTAATATATAGTTATATAGTACGACCGTAAGTGAAATATTAAAGCTATGTAAACCTCTTTTAATTTGGTAATGATAGGAATATAAGCAAGTAGCCTCTGTCCGCGACTTCGTCCGCAATAGTTACTTTGGGCTAACGTTAACACGCAGCGGAAGCTCTCAAGAGAAAAATCTTCCGATTTTGAAACATTCTTCATCGGTGCTCCGCTTAGCGTGATGACATATACCCTATAACCTTCCTCGATGAACGAGCTATATAACACTGAAAGATTTTTTTTTAATCGGACCAGTAGTTCCTGAGATTACCCTCTACAACGTCACAAACACACAAACTTTGTCGCTTTATAATATTAGTATAGATAAATATGAAACATGCACCCTTCATATTCGAAAGAAAGAAATATTATTCTTAGTCTATTTATGTCTATACCGTAATGTGTTGTTTTTACTATTTAGCTTATATTTCAATTGTATTGATCTGTATACAGGAAATAAATAATTACTATTGCTATCATCATAACTTACTCATAACATTACAATAAAATAGAACTGCATAGAAAACTTTCCCTCGTTCTAACATTAATTAATTATTTCTGATTGTTCGTTTATTTACCTAGTTATGGAATATTAATTTGTGAAGTACTAACAGTGATAATACCAGCATTCGGTTGGTCAAGAAAAGCTGATTTCAACGATCGCCTAAATTTCTAGTTAATTCTTTGACGTCATTTTGGTAACGTAATGTCTCATACAGCCGTCCTGTACTTTGGTGTTGCCGTAAATTCTTAATTTCTTGTGCTTTCAATTGTACAGTTTGCTACAAAATACGGTATGTTTTATTTCATTTACATACATCATTTTCAGTCATTATACATCTCCTGCTGGCCAGACGTTTGTCTGAAGATCGCGTAGTATATTCTACCTGCGATACGTCTTCCAGTGCGTGGTGACCACTTAACAACTCTTAAGCTACATTGATCAGCTACGAGCATTCCCATTGTATGTAAACAAAGTATTATTGAGAAAAACAAAACCCGGTTTAACCAACCCTATCTGTAAAATAAATCAAGCGAGTGAGAATGTCAGGGTTGTCGGCTCGGCTGCGGCATTGCTCGATAGATAGTGTAACGTATAAGTGCTAAATCACGGGAGCAAACGTCGTTTTTTCCGGTTTTCACCCCCCGTCTGCGAGTGCCGATGCTGTCTCAAGAGATACGCCATTCGGTATCGTCTGCAATATAATGATAGTTTTAATAATATTTACAGTTTTAATATGTTACTTTTCTGAATTGAACATGTTCTTTTTAACTTCACTCTGTAACATAAAGCTATAATAAAGGTAGAATATAAAATACCATGAGAAAAGTATGCCGTTTTAAAACTACGTACTTTGTACCTGTCTTATTTTTAAGATTAGATGAGTGAGAATTCGAATAGATTACTAATACATTGCTAAGTGCTAAGTAAAAAAAGTATATAAATAAACTTAAATTCAATAAAACATATTGTATAAATGAATTGCTTTTATTAAAATTCCCGTACAGTAATTGATACACGCTAAATATAATGTAGGCAACGTGTAATTATGAAACCACGTCGGAATCATATTGTTCGTTTTTTTTCCGAATCAATGATGTAATGATTATACAATATCACATACTAATATTTTTAACCCAGTTTCTTAAAAATCGAAATTACTCCTTTTCCTCTGGTACAGTTATGCCGATATATTAAAGTTATACCCATCGATAATATCTGACGCAAACATTCCTGTCCTACATTTCTGGGAATCGCACTGATGTATGAGGACACCGTAGATGTTATGATAGATAAATAAGATGTTTTGTTATTTCAAATATGTACATGACGGTACTTCTGAACATTATTTACAGCGTACATTTTATACTTAACTATTAATATATTTTATATGTTTTATTTTGGTAACTATTTTCACATACATGTTTAGTTCACGTACATATTAGGATGTTGGTAGAGTTTATTCTAAGCTCATCTGACAAGTTACCACCTTTAAGTTGTGAATTTGTCATCAAACACCTATTTTTTTTTTGATGTCATTGGAGGCAAACGAAAAGGTGGGTCACCTGATGTTAAGTGATCAACGCCGTCCATGGAAACTAGCAACACCAGGGGAGTCACAAGTGCGTTACCCGCCTGTGTTTGAGGGGTAGGGGATGGGATAGGGAGTGGGAGAGGGGAAGGGGAGAGAGGGGAGGTGGGCCTCCAGCGCTCTCACTGACCGACCAAAACGCAACAATGCAAGCACTGTTACTTCACGTCGGTTTTCTGTGAGAAGGTGGTACTAACCCGGGCGAGCCGACCTATTCATGCTGAAACCAGTAATAGCTTCAGCGTCGCCCTACCACCGAATAAAACTTACCACTTCCGGCAGTTACACTTTAGACCCAGTCCCCTTCTAGGCTTAACGTGTTTACCATTTTAGGATACTTCGTATGTAACATTAGGTGACATTGTAATCAAACGTTAGTTAAATACCTGGTAACCTTTCAAATATATCTAAAAAAATCCAGACATAAATAATTATTTTAGACGATAAAAAAAAACTCACATATGAATTTTATACAAAATTTATCAGCTTCTGGAATTAGTACACTCAGAACGTAATTTTCCAGATTAATATTTTGTAGACATCGTCCATTACATTGAAACGTGTCATTACTTAAATCACTTGGAATTTTAATAGTATGAGCATTTTAATGTCTTTTTTATATTAACATTCTTTTTTGTTTTAAAATATGATAATAATATGCAGGTGTTACCTTGCGTTTTATTATATTTGTATTTTAAAGGTATTCATACAAAGGTTTAGATGATTTATGAATATTAAATTATTATTTAAAATAAATAGGTAGTTTAAACAGCATGTATTTTTCATAAAGAGATTGTGGTATGTTTAACTACTAATGTAAAGAAATAGTATATTACGTAATAATAAAGAAAATTATATTTTCTTGAAATATATATTTTTTTAATGTAGGTAATGCAGGTAAACGAACAGGTGAGTCACGTGATGTTAAGTAATCACCACCGTCCATAGACACTAACAACACCAGGGGAGTCGAAAATGCGTGTTTGGGGGAAAGGGAGGGAAGGGGAGAGGAGAGAAGTGGAGGGGAAGCTGGGCTTCCGGCGCTCTCACCGACCGAACGAAACGCAACAATGCAAGCACTGTTACTTCACGTCGGTTTTCTATGAGAGAGTGGTACTACCCCGAGCGAGCCGAACCATTCATGCTGAACCCAATAATAGCTTCATCGAGGTTCTACCCCCTACTAAATAACTATAATAATCGCTATCAAATCTTATACTTAATTTTTTTTTTCGAACTGACTACGCTATTGACCAGCAAGGTCTTAACAGCTTCACCGGACTACTAAGGTGAGCACTTAAGACACTCAGCCGATTTTATTTGACAACTAGTTCAAGAGTGCACGGCACACCTCGCCTTAAACTTAAAACTATTTACTATATGTTAGACGATTAGCAGTACTATTGATATCGCAATTTCGAACCTTAATTCGCTAACTATAAAACATATAGCTGAATAATTTATCTATCTACGGTTTACAAAACTGAGCTCGATGATACAGCCAAAAACTGAGTTGCACGATTGTTTGATTTAAAACCGACCCCGATATAAATTTTACCTTTACCTTTACCTTTACCTGAACCTTTATATACCATTAAATAATAATACCATAAAAAAAACAGATATACTATTTTTATGTTTAAAAGATGATATAATAAAGCCTTTTGTAGTCCTCCCAACTCCTTTGAAGCAGGGCAATCTATTAAGCAACCTATTGTCACTTGTTTAAGGATTTCAGTTTCGATGATTCTGTAGACAGTTATAAACAGTAACAAGTTACAATGACCATTTTAAAGAAGGTGTATCGGACGTCCAATTTATAAAAATTAATAAAAGAAATGTCACAAGTTTTAAACGCTGTCGGTACCTATGGGAGGGCGGGGCGCTGTCCTCATTATTTAGATATTAATCCCGCACCCTCCGGCACTCACTGTCCTCAGAAGTACAGTCGGGAGAGTGCAGGTTTTAATTAACAAAGTACACTTGTGCACCGTGGGTCTGTATTGCGGTTAATATTTTAATGTAAAAGTCGTTTCGATAGACGATTTATCTTGAGACCAGTTACGAATATTTTCCAGAACACATATATCCCTACCACACACGTTAAAGGTTTATATATGTATGCAAAATTGGTATACAACTCATTTATGTTGGACATATAAATAAAAAAGTAAATTATTTATCTTATATATCCCATAGCTTCTGAAGAAAATAAAAATATAACTATTACTACAGTAATGTTTCGTGGATCAAAGAATCAAGAAAAAGTTAATGATATTAAAAAAAATACAAAAAGAAAGATATTTTAAACCTCTATATAACGAATTATTTATAAAATAATCAAAATTAGAACACATTAAAATTCAAACACGGTGATGAGTGTGACGGCACGTCAATAAATTATCCTTATAGAATAAAAATGATGTAGAAACGACATAGAATGTAAACGTATGTTATGGCGAACGACGTTCGATTTCAAAGCGGCTGCGACATCACGTTTGCGTGAGGTCTCATTTATATTATGATCGAGTCGTGTCGTGAGACCCTTCACACAGAATCCACAGTGCACTTTTACTAGTGGGTGAACTTTAACTACATAGTACATAATAAAATGCTTAAAACACTTGAAAATCAAATGTACATTACAAAATGATCAATTACAAATAATGATAGAAATTTTATTGCCAAGATTTTTCAAGCAATAATGTATTATCCTTTAGTCAGTGAACGGTTGCATTTTAATTCTTAAAAGTCTTATTACTTTCATTATTTATGTCAATATTTATCTTTGCCCTTGGTCAGTATTACAACGTTATTCCTACACGCTGTATAATAAATTATTAAACACATAATTATTCTGCTGTAGATTATTATTATTGGGAATGATAATACTCGGCCACCAATATCTGTGAAAGAGAGTTTACGTCAGATTACTCACACTGAAAATGACAATACAAATAAAAAAGGTTCAGTTCATTATCGTGTCTTAATTAAAAATTGAAATTCCATACAAATCAACAAATGACCCAATAAAGGAATAATTAACATTTAAAACGAGAAGTATTGCAATATAGTTACTATTGCTATATTCTACTATTTACCTTTGAATATGTGAGAGCTAATAACCAAAGATGGTTGGTAATGTGCAGAATAGATCACCTAGATTATTAAAAACATTTAAATTCTTCATATAACTATTGTATTGCTTATTTCACAAAAAAATGCTTATAACCATTTTAATGATATTTTATTTACATGCTAATTTCACGACTCATACCAATAGGTATATGTAATATAATAATTGCCCGTGCGGTTTTCCTTACCGATACAATAAGTATTTGACTGTCCGATGTGATGGATCTATATTTAGCCTTTTTACTCGTAGTTGACCTACTATTTATATTTATTTACACCGGTATCAGAGAATAACGCCGCTGCGCAGTGCCGCACCGTGCCGCTTCTCGTCGGCGAGACCCACAAAGGGGACGTGTGACTTTATTTGACAATTAATTGGTCACTGTAATTGTGTGCCGGTATTTGTTTTGTTTTCAACTTTAGCATGGGAAAGGAAACTAGGGTAATGTGTTTACTTATAATTTACTAATTTCTCTGAACAACGTGGCTCGCTTTACACTCGTAATTTCGAAGAATGAATACCATATAATAAAATAGTTTTAACTCTTTTGACATATTTATATGAAGTATTTATTATCCTAACTAATATTATAACTGCGAATGTAAGTTTGTTTGTTTGTTACGCATGCAATATTATATAGCGCTGATTGTAAGGTCAAAATAGATGGAAGGAAAACTTACGATATCATTACATAGTATAAAACAAAGTCCCCTACCGCGTCTGTCTGTCTGTCTGTTCGCGATAAACTCAAAAACTACTGAACGGATTTTCATGCGGTTTTCATCGGTGGCTAGAGTGATTGATGAGGAACGTTTTAGTATATAATTTGTCAAGGTTTTTTTCATAATCAGGGCGGGTCAACGTCTGCCGGGCCCGCTAATGCTTTATATAGAAGCAGAGAGAAGTGTGACGTGTCGATACGTTCTCTGAAACATGACTATATAGAGTATTGTACTGTACTGCCTATATTAAATGCACTTAAACCAGGAGAATAATAACGTGACGCGGGCGGAGAGTTGAACATCTGTAGATACTTAATCTATATCATACGTAATATTTATGACTTTCTATAATGTTATTGTCCGTAAGAGTACGTACATTTAACGCGATATATGGTTAATACGACGAAATCATAGTGGTTCAAGTGGTTTAACGGGTGGTGTATCAGTTCGAACCACGGACCGGGGAGTATACACAGTGCCAGTTCGGCAGCTCCTGCTCCCGGCCTATAGGTGATTGATGATGGTGAAGGCACCATGGGGTTTTAGTCCGTTCAAGTCGGACATACCCCACCCTCAGCTGCCCTGCTAGGATGGAAATCCGTAGGGATATCCCCATTAAAAAAAAAAAAAGGTTCGAACCACGGCATGTATCAACGAATTTTTCGGAATTCGTATAGATTTACGAATTTAAATTGGTAACAGTAGTCCGGTGAAGCTGTTAAGACCTTGCTAGGTCAATAGCGTAGTCAGTTCGAAAAAAAAAATGGTAATATCGGTGAAGGAAATCTTTGTGAGTAAAACCTGAGCCTGAGAAATATTCTTAATGTCGTCACTGTCGTAATGACGTCACAACAATCGTATCACTGTATGTAGGAAAGTATATATCTAACTGTGGATTTCTCGAAGTTTGAATATGCGAATACCTTGAGGGCAGGCGTGATGGTTATTGCAATAGTCTCCTTTGGGAAAATGCATTTGGCCCAGCAATGGGACTCTTCCAAGCTGGTGGCTGATGACGATTAATAAAACGCATCTCGAAGAACATAATTAACGATTAACCAACGATTTATGATTCATCAAAAAAATGCCCCATATGCATAATGTGGTAAAAGTATAAAAATGTTAAAACACTCGTAAATACTTAGTGATTGTAATAACGGATTTACACGATCAATAATAAAATATGATGTTGTGTTATTTTACAACATTTAGGTACTGATAAACTGTTGTCAATTATACTGTTGTTGGGTAATTTGTTATATGCATATATGATAATATGAATGTATTAACTGCTGGATAGAATTCGATATGTTTTTTTTACTTTTACTGCGTAGATACTTAGTCCTTAACTAAAAAAAGTGTGTGTGTACTTATATATATTCATATATATTATATACTAGCCGACCCGTGCCCACTTCGTTGGGTGGTAGTAGGCATTATCAAGCTACAACTTTTCTCTAGAACTCAATCATATATCTCTCATAATTAAGGCAGCGTTCGTAAGAAACGTTTTCGTTCGACCAGTTTTTCTCCGACTCCCCAGATATTACCTCCTACAACGTCACAAACTTTACCTCTTTATAATATTAGTATAGAAGTATAGATAATATAATTAGTTAATAGCTTCTGCCGGCTTCGTCGCGTGGAATGTTTTTTGGGTAGACGAGCGGAAGTAAAGGAAGCGTTAAATTGTTGCTTTTTGGCTTGATGTGTTGTGCCAATGGGTTGGTAAGAATTTTAATGTTGGTTTGGTTTAATAAGAAATTATTTATAGTAAAAAAAAATTGCTTTGTGAAAACGAACTGCAATGAAAAAAGGTACAGGTAATACATTGAAAGTTTTAATACAAAGAAATACAAACAACAAATACAAAGAAACAAAATGTTGACTATAGCTAACTTCAGGGTGTAGGTTTTTCGTGACGGTGTGCGCGCGCATCGTAATAATTTACTCTCATCATTTTTCCCTAACGCGCCAAAAGAAGTATAACTTCAAAATAACAATATGTTATTAAATTTTTTAATAAAATGCGATTTTTGTAAGCAGTACAAAAGTTTTAAAAAATAAAGTGTATCTTTGAATTCAATATTATTTATGTCTTTTCTTCTATGCATACATAAGATAAACAAAGCAGAAGCTGCAACTTTATTTCAGTTAGTTACGATACAAAACAGTGGACTCTTACCAAAATGTTTAAACAATCGTTTTATATGACACTTTTTTATTGAAGAAGGTGTTTGTTACTTTTAGGAAATTCATTATCATTCCGCCTGCAGTTCGGAAGTGCAAAGTAACGACCACTATAATAATTAATTGACACTATCGTGTTTAAATTGCTACAATAATTCAAATTCTTCTAGACATACAATATGGAAATATAAGTCGCCAGGTGCTAAAATAGTAAAAAAGGTGTTATTACCTACTATGTTACCCAAATGCGATATAAACCGAATGCGTATCGCTTAATATTTGATCTACGCACGGAGACATAAGGAAGTCCCAGCTATGAGTTTAATGCGCTATAAACAGGACATAGTTTACGATCATCACAGACGACTCAATATTATTAGTAGCACACGTGTTGCTCGTTAAATTTTGTATACACTAACTGATATTAAATACAAGTGCTCCCTTATACTTATTACATCATGTGGAATATATAGAAACGTAAACTGCACAAGGCATCTTCACAGGTTTCATATGAATATGGGCGTACTGTCGAAATTCAACCATAATACATTATTTTTTTTAAGATCCGATATCACTTGAGGTTTGTAGATTAGTTAGTAGAGGATTGTGAAATAGGATAACTAGAGACATAATTTAAGACTTCGACTCGTCGATGGAAAGGAAACAAAAGCGAACTGTTTCCAAAATGTTTTTATGGATAACATTAAAGCTCGCCAATTACTAACCGAAAAATTATCGAAAGTGGCAAACGAAGAAGAAAAATCTACTGAACCGTTTTGTCTGTTTCATTTATTATTTTCATGATATATTTTATGTACAGAGGAAAAGATAAGCAATACACCGCTTGGTCCACTACTCCACGGCAAGAAAACACACATTCCTAAACGAATTATGCCTATAAAAGTAGTCATTTATTAAAGCTTTTATGACTTTATATTAAATGAGGCTATCTTGATATTTTTAGATAAGTAACAAATGTCTAAGAAGTACAATTAAAAAGATAATGATCGAAGTCTATCCAGTACATTTTACGTGATGCGTGCACAAAGGTAGACCTCTATCATTGTATTGATATAAGAAGAATATGGATGTCTTCACATAATAACCTAATAGTAGGCAGGCATATAAGTT
Organism: Antheraea yamamai; assembly: GCA_036509395.1. Lineage (NCBI taxonomy): Eukaryota > Metazoa > Arthropoda > Insecta > Lepidoptera > Saturniidae > Antheraea > Antheraea yamamai. The sequence goes on from AP028433.1 coordinate 16,919,340, forward strand.
GAAGTTTTTGTGATTGAGAGAATATTGTGTCCAAATGCAGCGGGATCACAATACAGTATGTGTAACTCCTGCCGTGCCTACACTCGGTATATCCAAGTTGCTAGAGTAGAGTGTCTGTAACTGACTAGATCACTACCATGAGGGACATATGAGGGACACCATAAACCATTGACAGTGACTCACTTTTTATTTGTCACGTTTCGTGATCTGCCAGGGGCTATCCAGTTGGTGAAAAACTTACAGGCCGTCATGACAGTGATGACTGCTGATAAATAGCCACTGTTGATTTTAGACTTCACTGTATTTACCTTCAACGTCATTAGTAAAATAAACTTATGTTTTTGGGTTTATTCAGGAATTCGTTGTTTGTTAGTCAGATGTACCGACTACATTCAAGTATAGCGTTATCATCATTCTTTGAAACATCGTCTGATACCCTTATGTACTGTAAAAATATGGTTAATTTGAGTACCATATAATATCATTACATAGTATAAAACAAAGTCCCCTACCGCGTTTGTCTGTCTGTCTGTTCGCGATAAACTCAAAAACTACTGAACGGATCTTTATGCGGTTTTCACCAGTAAAGTGATTTACGAGGAACGTTTTGGTATATAATTTGTCCAGGATTTTTTTATAATCAGGGCGGGACAACGTCTGCCGGGCCCGCTAGTCGATTTATAAGAAAAAACTTTATGTAATATAAATCTTATAAAATTAACTGTATACAGTTATATAATATTTTTCTATTTTAACATTATATGGTGTTTCACTTAAAGTAAATAACAAGAAGTACATTATTTCAAGTATGTGTAAATTTATTATTATTATATAATTTGTCAAAGATTTTTTTATAATGAGGGCGGGACAACGTCTGCCGGGCCCGCTAGTTATAAAATAAAACAAAGTCCCCTACCGCGTCTGTCTGTCTGTCTGTTCGCGATAAACTCAAAAACTACTAAACGGATTGTCGAGCGGTTTTCACCAGCGGATACAGTGATTCATGAGGAACATTTTGGTATATAATTTGTGAAGGATTTATTTATAATCAGCGCGGGACAACGTCTGCCGGGCCCGCTAGTAATTTATAATTTTAATGGAAGTAAAAAACTACTAAATGAGAAAAATGTTGATATGAAATATTGAAGCCATAATAAAAAAATATAGTTTCTAGTGAATGTGGTTTTAAACATACCCGTGTATAAGTTATAAATGAAATAGTGCTAAGAACAAGCAAGAATGATAACAACATCTTATCTATACATATAATAAGAATGTAAATTTCATGTGGCTGTACTTTTTCAATTTTCGAGAAAAAAAATGTTGCAGGTGTCTAGGAATAAGTAATAGAATATATTTCAATCATTTTTAGAAATGTCTGTCTGTCTGTTTGTATGAACACGCATCACTGCTAAAATACTGGGTTCACAATAAAACCTCAGCAAGTAAATCGTAAAGGACTAACTTATTCTTTGTTTCATAAAAATGGGTCAACTCTATCAAAAGTTATTCTAGTTTTAATGACGACGCAGCGTAAGTACGAGAGAAAAGTAGACAAGTAAATGGACTTAATACATTCAGATGACTTTATTAATCACTGTTTTTTACATAAGCTTCCACGCTGACGAAGTCGCGGGCACAGCAAGTGTAATAGTCGCACGACAAGCCAAAGAAATGAATGTGCATAACGAGAAATGAAGATAGCAACCAAAACACCGGATCAATTACCACTGAGAAAACATGACATTTAGTAATTAATTAGTAATTTAATCCAATCAAGAAATTCCAGCCGGCCATTTGAAAATAATTTACCAATTATGTATAGTGTAGAAATATATATACGAAAGCAATGTAAAATAAATTAAGCTAAATTATATAACACATTAGAACTTATAAAGAAAAAAATAATTAAATGAGTTTTATTTTTACTAGTAATAAAGTAATACCGACCTACTTGTCAAAACGATATACATGTTTCATAAAAAATATATTCGTACAATATAATTATGAAGTTGCCCGACAACTTGTGTGACAAAAACAATTACTTATTTACAAATAAATACACTTAGTTTGTTCTGTTTTGGTTACAGAACTTTTGTCAAGAGGTAGCGTTAATTGTCGCTAATATGGTTCAGCTCTTTAACCTTCTTAGAGCCCCGCCGCATTGTGAAGTTAGCGTATTGCAACGCAAAACCTAATAATATAGTCTATGCGTATCGTAGTGAGCACGCAACGTCGCTCGGTAATAGCGCAGGCGGTAGTGCGATGTTGCCGCTCTGGCGACATCGGTGTCGCCGCTCTCGACCCACGCTGCAGTCTCGCTAGAGCGCTTTCAATACTACTACGTCAATGTAACAAAATGGATCCCAATTCGAGTTTATGTGATGTTTATTTCCCAAAAACCGAAATAGATTCGGAAAACGAGAAAGATAATCGACGCGAGCCAAGATTGAATTGGAGTTCTGAAAATACAATGAAATTGATACAAACAATGGAACGAGATTGTCAGGAACTGTGGGATTCAAAACACCCGTTGAACAGAGAGCGTACGGCGAGGCAAGCGAAGCTGGAATATCTAGCGGATATGTTCGGTACTACATCTGAGGAGATAAGTAGAAAAATACACAATTTGCGAACGCAGTTTAATACCGAGTTGAGAAAAATTAAGCGGAGGTTGTCGACGTCGCTGACCGATGGTAACGGGGTGGTGGCGGGGAGCGGGTGGGAGTATTTCGATGCTCTGTCCTTCCTCAAAGTGCCCTCCGGCGACCCTCTTGATATCATGGACGCAGTTAATCTGGAGGTATTTCGACGCCTAGCAACGCGTCGCTCTGATATTTTCGTAGTACCCATTATATTTTAAAATATTAAAATCAGCACTTGACGATTAGAATTTGTAGATATAAAGTTTCGCAGTATTTAGTGATCATACACAGTATTTTTATTTAAAATCTGAATACATGAGTACATATAATATACAATAATTTTCTTTGTAGCTGCAAAAATAAAGTGATACTAATGATTAACAACTATAAATAATTGAAAAAAACACGGATATTAAAATAATTGTTTTTTTTATTTACACAATTTTTAGCGTTTGACCACAATCTCGCCTAAATATTAACAGCCGACGTGTCCCGAGATAATAACACGCTAAGCTCAACTGCTGGAACACACGGCAGATTTTCAACTAGACAGTGGTAATTATATGAGCCGGATATTAGAAAATGTCATACTACCATTTTATGGTCTCACCACGATGTTTTGTAATTATAGTACGAACATACGATCACCGGATAGAAAGTATATTAAATATTTTAAACATTTGTAAATCTACTACAAACAGTTGGCCGAATTCCAAGCGAAGGAAGAAGAAGAATTCGCCGTTGCAAGAGCTAGGACTTCCACCGTGATTGCTAGCCCGCCGAACCGGCCCAAAACTAAAATGAGGGTAGCGGTAGCAGCACCTCCAGCGTTGCCGCCGAATGCACATCCTCTCATGTGGCCTGAAGAACTTGTGCCCAAGCTCCGACCTAGTCTCGACGCAGATGAATGTCAGGTAATAATAATTTGATTATACGATCACACGTGGTCTTATGGTTAATGCAATGCTTTCAAAAAATGAAGTCGGTCTATAATAAAGTACTGTAACAGGCCTGTGACATTTATCTAAAATAGAAATTGTGCAAGGTATAATTGCAAAAGAACCACCAGCATTACAGTGTTCTGATTCGAAAGATACGTATGTCAAGAGATACTGCTCTACACAGGGCATTTCGACTGAATCTTCAGGAATAGTAAATTTGATCACTAGACTCATGACTGTGGTTTTATTTAGCCTTATTTTACTTAGCTATAGGTTTTATTGTTTTCATTCGACATCATTGATAAGACCAGATACGAATTCGAACTGTGATTGTTTGGTAATGGTATTCTCAGGTTCTACTTGGAACGACCTCGGTAATGCCTTTTTTTTTTAACATGTGGAAACCCCTATGGATTCCCACCCTAGCCGGGTAGCTGAGGGTGGGGATATGTCCGACTTGCACGGACTAAAACCCCATGGTGCCTTCAATCACCTATAGGCCGGGGAGAAGAAGCTGCCGAACTGGCACTGCGTCTACTCCCCAGCAGGTACCTCGGTAATGCCTGCATTTTTTAAGGAAAACATGAAGACGTTAGCAAGGCGATACAATTTTCTAATACTTACGTGAGAACTACTTTCCCACGGTGATTTGGTTATTTGTCTGAACTTTAGATATTTGGAGATTTCGTAGCGTCGGAACTGCGCATGCTTCGCTCGCCGGACGCTCGGAAACGCTTGAAACGCATGATTCAGAAGGCCATCCTCCAGGTGGGCGAGGAAGAGGATGCTAATATGAACCGATAGCGTTACCGCCGCCTCTCCCGTGAGTCGTTTGAACTTGCTGATTGAGGCGGTTGCGTCACCGCACGCAAAATTTCGGTTCCTTTCGATTGAGCAATACTAGAATGAACAATGTAATAAGTGTGTGTATTATTGTATGTATATTATACTATTACAATTTCGATAAGCTCTCTATTACTGCTTAAGTCTTGGTATAGATCAAGTTAAGACTGTTAGCCGATACCCAAATTTCGATGTTACAGTGTTGGTACTTGTGTTGGGTAGTCAATTACTATGTAATTTTCATATAGTAGATAGAGCGCCTGGATCTGTTAATGAATGGTGAAATCCCCTCCAATTAGCGCAGTAATTTAAGAATAAGAAATGTATTATTTAAATTTAAAATGTTATGTAGCCCTTAGTGATAAGATACGACATACAGTCTAAAATCTCGTTAAAACAAAACTATATTTTAATCGTTTCTTTTTTAATATACTGTTAATTCAGCCATCAATTCAGGTTTAGTTGATTGTGAATGGTCAAACTATGATCGTGTCCAAACAATGTGAAATATATCTGTTTGAGAAATTTATTTCTAGCACTATGACAATAACGTTAAAGACTTGACCGATTTCATTGTAAAACATAAATAATTTTGTAAATGACTTTGATAACAATACTTGCTTAAATTGACTATTTTTTTTTACAACATTCTTCTTTATATCTAGTTTCTTTATTACAAACCTATTAGCGGAACATACCAGTAAAATACCAATAATTCTAATAACATTATATAATTTTAATAATATGTTTGTTTTATCAATTGAATCAAAAAATATTAGACACTAAAAAGCATGACAGGTTAAACATTTAAAAGAGTCAGAAGTGATATTTCTTATCTACTTACTTTAGCAACAAGACACTGGCAGATGCGTTAATCGCTTTATGTCAAAATAAAGAAAAAAATCAGCAGCGTGAAAGTGATGGAGCGGTAACCAATCGAAATTTGACAACTTAATTTGTGATTTTCTAATTGATAGTGTAAATAATATGTTTAATTATAGAAATATCGTTACGAAACGTGTTAACGATTTTATCATAATAATTGCTTGCGATGATAAACAAAATTACGTTTAATTACAGTATTTATTGGTAATTCATTGGCTTCATGTAAAAAGAGAATGATTAAAGTTAATTACCTTTGTATCGTATTTATTAAGAACTCGTAATCGGCACTGATGCTTGAAGAGTTTAATGAAAACGATAGACACAAAAGGATGGTGTCGCTAATGCTGCGTCCTTTTTAGTTATCCCGGTTCGTGACGTCAGAGGTGATTGAAAGAGTTTTGTATATCTTTAATTAAATGTATAATAATATTAGTATGTAATCTCTATATTTAAAAGGAAAGAACATTCTCGAATTATTTTGCAAG
>AP028433.1:16933508-17024414 GCA_036509395.1 Antheraea yamamai
TGAAGATGTTAAGACCTTGCTAGGTAAATGACGTAGTCAGTTAAAAAAAAAAGTATTTTTAGTTACTTTGTCTATATTACTCTTTATATGAGAAAATAACAGTTTTAAGTGAAACTTTACACGCGTAGATACAACCGAGGTATATGTATTTATATATATGTGGAAAACTGTGGAGATACTCAGTGTAAGTTATAGCAGCCTTTTACGCGTGTCAACATCGTCTGACGTAACGTAACGTCCCTTTAGATCTCACCGCGTCAGAGCGCTACAGATGTCGTTAATCACGGCGTGGGAGGCGATTGGTGTCACTGACTGCTGATTATTGTCTACGGAACTATAGAATTCAGCTTTAAACGGTAACGATGTGTATAAAAGTACTTTTTGTTTTTTTTAGTTTTATTTTTGGCAACCAATCTTTTAGTAGATTATTACTGCCATTGTCTTGTAGGTAATGATATTGCAAGTTTCATGCGATCACTTCAAGTTCACACACACACTTCAAGTTTTGTGGCAAATCAGAATCCATATCCCGTGGTATTATTTCCCATCCACTTCTTTTGTACACAATAGCCAAACTATATTACGTAAATCACTACCAATATTACAAAATACAGAGCCAAATAACAGAAGATTATGAATAAAACCCACTACATCACATTCCAAGATGGCGCCAAAACTCCTATAAAAGTACTTATTGTGTATTTTGTGTTGACCAAAGAGTTTTCTTGACATAACTCACGTATCTCGAAAAATGTTAACAAATTGCTATCGAGTCTGCAACGCTGCTGTGCACAATTAATATATGGGATATATTAGATTGGATTTCTAGCTTTATTGTGTAGAGATTGTGTTGGTCAGATAAGATTGTAAGTTATTATATAATTTTCAACACGAAGCTATACTATAATATCTGTAAAAAGAACTGCCAAAATCCTCGGTTAAGTATAACATTATTTTCTTAACATTAATGGTAGACTATGTAACGCAGTGATAGTAAGATTCATTATTAATCATAGACTTTTATTTAAAAAATCTTTCGGTTTTAGATAGCTCATTTACCGAGGAAGGCTATATACCATCACGCTAAGCCCAATAAGAGTGGACCGCTAATGAAGAATGTTTCAAAATCGGGCACTTTTTTCGTTTTGATTGCTTTCGCTGCGTGTTATCATTAGTATTATATACATTGCCATGGTAACGTGGTAAGTTTCTATCGCAAACATTTTCAAAGATTATTTTGTGTTCCTATTCAAAAAGTTTATTCTACGTTAGTTTTGTTTCCAATTTTTTATTTGCAATCTATTACGTATTATAAAAATAAAGTGTATGTAAAAATAATAATAACTTTTTGGTGAATGGATATAGCTACAAATAACAAAAAAAAATGTTTTTATATTCGGTCGATATTTTTATATTATTATAATTTGTCTGTTTGTTTTTTTGTTCCGAGTAATCTCCAAAACTGCTGGACCTATTTTGACGGGAATTTTACTGGCAGATAGCCGAAATTATAGCGGTTGACATATTCTATTTTATTTGTCCGCGGCTTCGTCCGCATTGCTATTTCCAAAATGGTTGGATCGATTTTCACGGGATATTCACTGGTAGATAGCAGATCTACCATAAAAAAATAATTTAGGTTTTTTATTCGCCTTCGGCCGCAGTGGAATTTTTTTTATGTCATAGCAGGCATACGAACAGGTGGGTCACCTGATGTTAAGTGAATATCCGAAATGCTTGAACTGATTTTCACGGAACTTTCACTGGCAGATAACTAACTAATGAGCTATTTTATTTTAACCTAGCGGGCTCGGCAGACGTTGTTCCGCCCTGATAATAAAAAGAAAACCTTGACAGATTATACCTTCCTAAACCTTCCTCATGAACCGTTCTACCTACTAAACTAAACGGCATGAAAATCGGTTCTGTAGTTTTTCACTTTATCGCGAACAGATAAACAGACAGACCTGAGGACTATGTTTTACACTATGTGGTGATGAACTGTTACCTGTGCAGTCGTTCGTGTGAAATTGATCAAAAATAATTTGTTTACTGTAAACAAGCGCGTGAGACGAACCCTGTACTGAACTCCAAGAATAAGTGTATGTAATTTGAAATATATTATCATTTTAGTCAATTTGGCGCCCATTTTGTTTTATTTACCGTGTTTGCATCTACATAACTCAGTGACTATAACACCGTATAAGAATAACACAATTATATCGACAATATGGGCATGTTATATCTATATAATAAAAAAATTAACACATATTATTCGATAATGTATAATTTAAAATTTTGATTACTTTTTTATATAGTGTTAGTGAGCACTGAGGGTGGTATATAGTAGGTTAAAGTTCCAGGTATGTTGCTGATGATAAATCCCATTCCATTCGATACACTATTCGTATTCACATATCTAATTTACACGTTACATGTTACAGTAGATGGCGTGCGTGTCGTATTACAAATGTTTTTGAAAAAGCATTTCTGTAATGTACACACCTATTTACAATTTTACATTTCTTTAATACATTAAAAAAAAACGCGTGCGGAGCCGCGGTTGACAGCTAGTTATATATATATAGATAAAAGGTAGCCTATGTTCGTCTTCAGATTCGATTGTATTTCCATACCAAATTTCATTACAAACAATTCAAGATTAGTTGTGAAAAGTAGACGAATTGGTAGTTGTGACGAGTTATTTTAGGATTAGTATTATAATATGGAATCAAAATATTAATGGTATATCGTTTTATATGCTACAATTGAGGTTTTGCTGTTCAACGTGTGTAAAAAAAAGTAATCACATATAATTGTCAGATCATTAGCCACGCCACGCCACTTGGCGTCCTCGCGTAGTCCAAGTCATTTCCGCCACTCCAAACAACTGTTAGACTAACCAATAATTTATTGTACAAAGTTCAATCAGTGTCAAACGATGTGTCACATGTATCGAACCGACCCCTATAATATTAATGATTTCAATTATTATTTTCACTGGTATAAGGGGTCGGAGTTCACTTTTTATCGAGTGTGTTGTGTTTACCGGGAGAATATTTAACAACCACCTGCTATCGCTAGTTACCATTTCCCCCTCTTTAATTCTACTCCTTTCCCCCTTTTAGAGGTTTATTATTCAAAAACAACTAAAGACAACGTGTATAATCTATTTAGCCATATAAGAACAGGTTGGAGATATGTTGTATGCATAAAAAATCAAAACACGTTTATTACGATTCATTTCTTAAAAATATATTATACTAGTTTTCACCCGTTACTTTGCTAGCGTTAATGTAGGTTTAGCTTGGTCCTTGGGGAACAGTACTTTTTTTTAATGAAAGGTACTCTATGTCCTCTTCTGTACCCCTGACAACGTGTATGCCAAATTTGTAATGATCGATTTATTAGTTAAGGCGTGAAAACCTGACAAACAAACTTATATTGGCATTTATTATATCTATTATTTAGGATTAGTATATTTACATATCTATACTAATATATAAAGCTGAAGAGGTTGTTTGTTTGTTTGTTTATATGGTTGAACGCGCTAATCTCAGGAACTACTGGTCTGATTTGAAAAAATCTTTCAGTATTAGATAATTCATTTATCGAGGACGGCTATAGGCTATATATCATCACGCTAAGACCTATAGGAACGGAGCACCAATGAAGAATGTTTCAAAATTGTTTTTTTTTTTTATTTCGCTGCGTGTTAGTTTTAACCCAAAATAACTATTCCACACGGACGAATTCGCGAGCAGAAGCTAGTAAAAGATATACGTGAAATAGAATAAAGAAGATTCTTATGCTCTCCATTTTATTGTAACCCGACACAAGATTGCGATAGATTGCACCTTACTTTTATTAAAATTTATATTGTTATTTAGAGTGAGTGAGGTCTCGGGCGACTTACAGTTGTCTTAAAAAGAATGATAATGAAAGAAAATAGATAGTGAGATCGTATTAATGCAATCTACATTAAGAGTTTCAAGATATTATGATCTGACATTGAATTTGCTAAAATCTTGCTTTATCAGGATTCCAGAGCTGTGTGAGAGATATTTAGTCTATATAAATAAAAATAAATATCGTAATGTATGTAAATTGTAAGAAAAATTTAATAATTTGGATTTAAAAATCTCCATATAAAAATGTCAGCGAGAAAGTGAGATAAAAGAGAGTTGGAAGATCCTTTAAAATATTGACAGCATTGACAGACTGACGTTCAGTTGCCATTTTGTTTTATGTAATGGTCGTTCTGTAAAGGAAAGATTTGGTTTCATTTTCTTCGTTAGTAAATCTATGCGAAGCAAATGCGGGTCGTTAGTTGACGAAATAGTTAGTGAATATTGAAACCTTTGTTCTCGAATATTCTGTTAAATTCAAGTTCCTCACCCACTTGAGTTTCTTTATCTTTAGTCCTTGAGTTTCTGCACCTTTAGTTACCATTTCGATACACGGATAACAAAAATCCTCACAGTTAACTTGAACGAAAATACAAAATACGTCTCACTTTACGATCACATTTGCCAGTACGTCTCATAATATACGTAGCTCGTTCTTTCCCGTACATATCTGTATTGTTATCTCACTCGCACGGCCGTCGACCCGTCCATTAGTACGCATAAAAGTACATACAATTATACAAAGATTGGGTGTATCGCTTTTGGACATGTTACATTGATTAAATTGTACCAGTAAAGAAACATTTACTTGTAAAGTGAATACAGTTTTTTTATCATGTAATTTGACATAAAGATTTTTTTTTTAATTAACACCGTACCGATAATTCGTTCAGATTATTTACTCACATAGTAAATTTTCCAAATGTTTTCGTCGTCCATAGTACACGTTAAAATACAAAATTCAAGTGTATAAAATAGTAATTTATTGTAGGTGGCAGAAAACTATGTTCATTATTTTTTTTTTGCTGTAGTAAACTTATTTTTGTTGTAGCAATATCATTTTGTATAGTTAACTAGTTATACCCGTGACTCCGTGCGTTTATATTTGACACTAATTGTTTTCGCCTTACACTTTTATCTTTACTCATAGCTACTAGTGGTTGTCCAATCGTCAAAGTTCAGCTATAATAAAGAATACAAACATTAATATGTAGATATTATTCCTATTAGGTAATATAGAAAAATTGTAGCTTGTAGACGAATGAGTGTTGAAGTTTGAGGATTAAGGAATTGTAAATAAAGGCTTCGAGTCTTCGATAGTATGAAAAAAACTACTTGCAATTTTTTTATGATAACAATATAAAGAAAATCAGTCATCAAATATAGGAGAAAATGTTACTGAACTCTTTTGCTTTACTTGTTTATATGTATATAGAGATTGTATATAGCTATACTTCCAGCAGAAATTTCATTACAATTGACTGAAAGATTATAAACTCTTACAATTTCTAAAATAATTATTCATAATTCTTATTGCCTATTCATTGCGGATTTACGTATTCTTCTTGTGCCCAAAGCTTCATACAAAGCAATCAGTCGCTCTAGTTAAACTTCGACATACATTTATTTAATGTCACAGTTTGGCGGTGTCCTTTATAATAGATACCTGTCTATCACAAAAGTAAAAGAAAAAATTTACAAGGTTTGATGAATTAGTAAAATTAAATTGCTCTGACCGTAGCAAAAAATACACGGTTTACATTGGAAACTTCGTCTTCCTGTGAGAAATGACCGCGATGACAGATAGGCATGCTAATTGCGCTCGACAACGACCGTCGCTGTTCCCGGAATAAATACGAGTATACAGGCTTTAAATTCAATATGTTTTAACAATAACTGCATATTGCAATCTATATTTTTTTTCTCTGTAGCAATAGTCTCAGTTAAACACATTCAATATACTTTCTGTTACGAGTGATAAAAGCTACACAAAATACTATAATCAAATCATTAGTCAATGCATCTGTAAGTTGCAAACTTAATTTTCTTCTTCTATTTTATTTTTGGCAATCAGTCTTCTAGTTCCAAACAAAAATCGGCTGTGTGCCTTAAGCGCTCGCCTTAGTAGCCCGGTGAAGCTGTTAAAACCCTGCTAGGTCAATAGCGTAGTCAGATAGAGAAAAAAAAAACAATCTTCTAGTAGACTATTACTGCCATTAACTAGTGAGTAACAATATTACAAGTTTCTTGAAATAATTGTAATGAACTAACAAGATGGTAGCCATCTTGTTAAAATTTTCCGGGAAGTTTTTGTGGCAAGTCAAAATCCATGGTCCGTGGTATTATTTCCGATCCACTTCACTTGTGCACAATGACCAAACTATATTACGTAAAGCACAACCGACATTAGACAATATAGAGAGTTAACACAAGATTATGGATAAAATATAAAGACCACTACATAACATTCCAAGTACCCGCCAAAAACCAAACTTAATTTTATTGTAAGACATTAATTTAATTTGAAACACATTGAAAACATTTACAGAATATTGATACTAGATATAAAAATAATAGAGTATCAAGAAAACAATAACCTAAATGAAATAAATTAATTCAATTTGACGTGATAAGTTCAAATTTATTATAGTTCAAAGTAATTGTAGGTTAGAATCTTGCGTGGTTGGTAAAAGTCTTCGATCAACAATAATTATTGTTGATCGAAGGTAAAAGTAATAAAATCACCAAAAGTGTAACTATGCTAATTAAATACAAGATGGCGCCTACCATCCTCGGTAAAGGTGATAAACGAAAGAGGTTGAAAATACAAAAAACGTACACTTGTTTTGATAATGAAGTATACAATTAAAACAAGTAAAGAAATCCCAGTCCGTTTGTGGTATCCGCCGCAAAATACGAACCCATACCAAACGCTGCGCATTGTAAAAGACGTCCGCGACATATTTTTACCGACCCTCCCGATGAAATTACGGCAGTGAACGATCAGTACCAGCCTGTCTCTCTAAACAGAGCGTGCTCACGCCCACGCCCGCGTAACCACAGATCACGCCGCCGTAGTCTGGGGGTAAATTTCGCGCCCGCACACCAGACTAGGCCCCCCTCGGCAGCAGCTCAAGCCTAGATCCGTTCCCTCGGCGTGGAGCCCTTGAGTACACTGCTCGCGCGATACAGTGACACAAAATCTTACAGATCACTGCGACAACATTACACATATCACCTCCACACACGTGCACGCATACACGCTTACACATGCAAGTGGAAGGGTTTTTTTTTCCCTTATCAAACTGAAACAGTTTAGGATATTATCCAATACGAAATATATATAAGGGTTGTTGAGGTATGTATGCTTGGTACACATATATGTTTCAACAACTCATATATGTATGAATAGTTAGCATAGCTTAGGTTAGCTCAAATAGGTCGCGAATTGCATGTATCAGGCAACAGCCAAAGCCGAGGTGTGCCGCACACCCTTGAGCTAATTGTCAAAATAAAATCGGCTGAGTGCCTTAAGCGCTCGCCTTAGTAGTCCGGTGAAGCTGTTAAGACCTTGCTTGGTCAATAGTGTAGTCAGTTCGAAAAAAAAAACAAAAAAGTAAAGAAATACTTTTCTGTTCCTTTTTCAATTTTTGTTTATTCCTACAATTTTGTAAAATGTATTTAGTAACTATCATAATCTTTATGTTGTTATTTTTAATAATTTCTATAATTTTTTTAAATTTTGTGCCGAAGTTTAATAGGAGAACAAATTTAGTTGTGTAAACTATTATTATTAATGTATATTTTGCTTTCTGTTGTTGAGCCAGAATAAATAAATAAAAGAATGAATTTGTAGTAGGTTATTTTAATTCCATCTTTTCTGTAGTCTCGTTGCAGTACGTTTTTAACTATACATTATCATTTATCTCAAACGACTAATTTGTATGCTTTGAAGCAGGACAACATACTTATATGAGAAACATGTTTAAAGTGATCTGAAGCAGATGGCAATTTAATGATACGACATAAGCCAATTTGCCTCCATTTTGATATGCTAAGTCGCTAAGAACGGCCGCTTGTATAGGAACAATAACTTCGATGTTATGCTGCATTGTAATTTGTTCCTCAATGCATTTTGTTCGGGACCCGTCAACCGCGACCGGCTTGTGTTATATCCCGATCGTGCATCTCACTCGCTCTTATAGCACAATATGTTTAACTATCCTTGTCCCACCGCCGCATGGCTCTTTTGTGCCATCGCAGGTGATTAGGGGAACTTGGCACGTTCCTGAGAAAACGGCAGATGTTAGAAGTTCCCGAATGTTTGTTTGCTCCAGTGGTTACGGAACTTTTGAGTAAGTCGACAATTCAGGATTAAAAAACATAATCCAAGTTACTTAAACATAATATTATCAGAATTTTTGTTTATCAAAAAAAGGAACTTAGTATCAATCTGTTGAATTAAGCCGTGTGTATTTAATTACCTTCATATCGCGGATTGTTACGTGTATGTTAATATGAATATAGCTTAGACCTGTGTGTGTTTTTGTATTACGTTATTATGAAAATTGCTTATATTAATATTAGGAAACATAAAGAAATGGTTGATGAACATTTAAAAAGCAGGTTTTCATAATTTTCAATAACTACGTGAAGTATGCTGACGATGCAAACAATTCTAATTGATCAACTAACTAGTGATTTAGTCTGGACTTCGCACGCGTTCGTTATTCTCTGATGCTATTATTATTATTTTATTAATAAACTGTTAAGTTATATCAAAACTGATGTTCTGTGAATATGATCCATATTCAAATAAACGCAGTATAATTTTTATAATGATTAGGTGATCAATACCTGTAGGTATAAGATACCTAATATGCTACACCACCAAGGCGCGAGTTACAACATAAGATATAGTATAAAAACGATTTAAGTGTACTAATTTTCAGAGTACTCATTCTAACTGTCTCGAAGATTATAGATCTCAGATATATTAATATCCATTTACATATGTCCATAGAAATGGAGATATAGCAATAGAAATCCATAATCAAACCATAGCCAGGTTTATGTGCTATCATGGTATTATTATAATAACAGTAATGTGTATGGGACAAAAGTTGTTATTACGGATAATATTGCATACTTTCAGAGAGATTTAGAGGTGGTGGTACTTTGTATTATTTATATACAAATTGACGAAGATACCTTTCCTGTTCTAATTTGAAAATGATTTCCATTATTTTTTTATTTTAATAGCTATTGACGAGCTTATCTATGTGTTAGTAATGAATACAATTCGAAAAACAGAAATGGTTACTTTTTCATTCTAATCAAGGTTTAATTTACAACTCTCTATTTCTGATACGCTCTATTCACGCTCCTTAACTCTATAATCTATAATATTTGTACAATATTCAACCACACCCCCCCAAAAAAAAACACAATATTTGTACAATATACAAGGAATGGAAAATTTTGGTATATAATTTGTCAAGGATTTTTTATAATCAGGGCGGGACAACGTCTGTCGGGCCCGCTAGTAATTAATAATGCCTATATATTAACAAACGCAGAACAAAGTTTGTATCAGTTATTATAGTGTATTTTCATGTAGAAAAAAAAATCTGGAAAATATAACTATCCCACGCGTTCTATTGCATGTATATATAAACAAAGGTGATTAAAATATATAATTATAACTAAACCTAAATGCCGTAGTAATAAATTAACGCCTCCCATTTATAATAATGATACCGACGCCCACACGCAGTGGATCCCCTCTCTGTACCATTTTGCGGGATTCCAAGAACACCAGTTCACAATAAATGACTAACCTTCTCGCGAGTGCCTACGCACATAAAAGATTGTGGGTGTCCGACCGATTTCTAAATAAAAACTTCTTTGAATGTATTGAAAAAACCCCCGATAAGTACAAAATATCTAAACCAAATGGCATCATAAAATATTATTTTAAGATTGTACGTTGAATATTAGCGAATATTTTATATCTACGTAATATACTTAAGAGTGTCCTATTTTAAATATTTTAAAGGGAAAAATTAATTTAAAAAAAAGGGAGCATGTTATTTTATATATTCTGACAACGTAAACAATTAGTGGCAGACACGACAACAGACTAATTGACTTGTTAATACCAGCTCCGAAACTAGGAGGCGCGGGCTGCAAAATGAGGTATCTGTCCCGTTGGCAATTTGAGGGGGGCGACAAATTGATATGATTAAAAAGATTGTGTCACTAAAGTTCCGAGCGCCCATTGCTTATATGTCTTTTGCAAAGACTCTACCTGGGTTTGTTTGTGTATAATGTATAATGGGTTGTATAGTGTCCTTTGCCAAAGAAATATGACAGTATTCCAATCTTCTCTTACATCTCCGCGGTTACAATGATGCAGTTCAACTTGATGTAGCAATTATATTTAATACACTTGATGATGAATTATGAACAAAAATGAATTCATTTTCAAAAGTTAATGGTAGTATTATAAACATTTTTGTTTTGGATTCATAATTTGATTCTATTGTGTATCCATTACTATTCCAAATGATGATACTGGGTATATCACTATTCCTCATAATGTATAGACTATATTTAATTCAACATCACCCAGAAATACCACGCGCCCATGGTGTCGTGTAAAATTAATTGAAAATTGTGTCATGAGGGGGTCCGATAATTTTTTTTTATTTTCGTAAAGTTATGTTTACTTAGTATTTAAGAGCCTTATCACCTTATGTAACCGCCTGTTTTTTGTTTCAAATTTATAATTAAATTCAATTTTCATTTAGACATCGATTTTTTTTTATGTTTATATAATTGAAAAAAAGTGGCAAATAACTGAGTAGGCATGATGAAAGCCTTTGATTATAGAGGTTATAATACCCTTTGATAAAATAACCCTAATAAAGTTCAAACTTTAAAAATTCAATGAACTATGGTCGAATGTCGTCCAATGGGCGCCCACTAGTATATACGAAAAACAAACTGGTATAAGATTATTGTATTTTAACCTGACTTTGATTTCGACAGACTCCATTAAATATGTTTATACATTTTACAGAAAAAGGCAAATTTCTATTTATCTAAAATTCTAATTATCTATTCTAATTATCTATCTATTCTAAAATCTAATTATCTAAAATTCGGTCTAATGAGATAAGGTTTTTCTAATTCCATGCTGTCAAACCACATGTCTTAAGATGGCAGAATAAAAAAAAGAGTTTTGATGATAGACGACAGTTTCTTATTCTGCCATACAAAAACCATTGAACGGATTTTAATTAACCTTACAGTTATATAGTTTATACACCAGAATAACATAACACGTAGGCTATATTTTGTAATGATACGAAGTTGCCCAAAATATCACCATAAATGTAATTTGGAAAACATTCTGCCATCCGGGAGGTGTCTCGACGTGCACTCGATAAACCGTAAAGAGTTACTCGAAGATAATGTATCGTATCGTCATTTGTAAAGACAAACACAGGCGAAGCCGCGGTAGGCCGCTAAATATACATAAGCGCATAATTGGGTTTTAAAATTTCAAAAAGTTTCTGAATTAATATTTTTGCGGGAACCAAAAGCGTCATCGTTGTAATGCTACGAAATATAAAATGAAGTTATAATATGGAAATTACTACTGTAATAATACTTCTAGACGACGTTATTATCATATTTCGGGAAAAGAGTACATCCGAGGTTAATGTTATAGGCACTATTTATTTATTGTTTTCTTCAAGTATGCTTTGGCGTACATCGAGTTTTTCGTAGTTTACAAACATTTGCTAATGACAATTTAATTTGTTGATAGCGAAGGGAATCATCGTGAAGAAGTTCGTTTGAGACAAACGTGATTGAGAATTGTTTCCATAGTACTATGATAAGACTGAGTAGACGTGACGTCATATAAAGGGAAAATATAAAGCTATCTTTCCCGTAACTCGGCGTTCGAAATTATGGATCCGTCGCGTTGTAGGCTGTCGTGGTAATTAACAATACGTACTTTCTCTCATACAGACGAAAATACAGGTGCGGAGAAGGTAATGGGAGCAGTTGGTTCCTCTCACGCACGATGAAACAACTATACTTGTACCAATTAATATATCACCGGTTTAAACTGTACCTCTGCTATGGCTTCACATGGTTACATGGATAATAACTTAAAATTTAAAATTTTTTTTGTTAAAAACTATCGGTGTTATTACAAAAAAACGAGTTTAATACGAGTTTTACTAAGCACTGTCAAAAATTTAAAACGTCATTGAACCCACACTTAACATTCTTTATTACAAAAGCGTGTTTTAGCAGTGTCTAGCGAAACATCTAGTTTAAGTTTTTTATGCAAACAACTCTGAATAGTATTCGTTCAATTATTTCTCATCATACAAAAACGTTCCATTACATACAGATATTTTGCGAACAATTTCAATTCATTAATAATTCATGAATAAATTTGTTCAGATCTTCGTTAAGAAAATTTACTTATTTTTAGTTAAATTGGTTATCATTATTGTGACATGTTGGTTAAAAGAAAAAGATGTAATTATTGAAATAAATAATTTATAAGATTAATATATTACGTCAAAGTGCGTGAGGTCAAATAACAGTATCATGTCAGATTCATAAATTGTCAAATGTCAATAGTGTCAAATAGTACTTAGTGTTATGATTTACTTGTAAAGCTCTAAAATTGTGTAATTTATTTAATTGGTCTAAATTAATTATACCAACGAAAATCATAATTTATTACGAAACGTCTTTCGCCGGCAAATAGAACTACAATTAATCACAACAATCTAATAAGAACTGTCAACTTAGACAAGTGTTAGAGATGAAATAATGCTAATCTGTAAACAAAGGTAAGATACTCTTTTGTAATCAAACTTTTTTAAAGCAACCACGTATTGAACTTTTTTGTAATAATACGGTATACGTTCTTCATGCTCTTAAAAACTTTAGCTTAGAAGGTGAACATTTCTAGATTGGTATTAGTAATAATAACGTAAAAAAATACACATTTTTGCGTATCATCTTTATTGACGCCACAGAATAAATAAAAACCTACAAGTTAAAGTATTATTTCCTTACAGATAAATTTTTATTTTGTATTAGATATAGTTACTTAACTAAACGATTTATTTAATTTTATAGAACTACACACGCGTGCTTTGATGTAGATAAAATAATCGTTGAGAGATATTTCCCAGTTTCCGTCCTCGGTCTTGTCCGATAAACCTTCTCGTCCATTATGCGACTCTGGTACTTGTCACCGGTTACGATCGAACGTTGGAATACTGCTTTAGTTTGCGCATTTTTATTCTCTCTCTCTCTCTCTCTCTCTCTCATATGATATTTGAGCGAGTTCCCATAGTTTTATGGAAAATCTAAATGAAAAAAATAGAATATATAATAAACTAGAATACTAGAGAAATGATAGTAGAAAGAATAAAAATACTAACAACCACATGCGACTTTCCACGCTTTAATTACAGAATATATCATCGCTCAGTGATAGTGTAGTATAACCATTAGGTAAAGGATTGTCATAATTAGATAAGTAGTTGTGAAGATTACCTCTTACAAATATGTCTACAAATTTGAGCCCATCATAAGATGTTGAAGTTGTCAAATATATCGTAAGTATAAAAAAAGTAAATAGAAAATCTAAAAAAATGCGTTTCCAAGTTTTGTAAGTATCATAAATTCCACCGTACTCCATTCAAAACTTCGCAGACGGTAAAACTTTCTATTGCAATAAGAACGATGGAGTTTCCGCACTGTTTATGTTTGGCACTGACAATAAAGTTTGGAAAGTTTCCCATAGCCCATTGTGTATATCTTTCTCGTAACAACAAATATTTATTTTACATGACATATTTTATCTGTGAAATTATTATTGTGTATTATTTACAAATAGAGTTATTTTCTTCAATAGTGGCTACAATCCATAATGAAGCTGTAAATTTTCAGTACGATCATCATATCAATTCGCTATTGACAACAAAGAATACAAACAAAAAGTCGCAGTGCATATTATAGCTCACTTGCAATTATAAACGTTGCTCTAAAAGAAGTTAGTTAATGTTTCTATATATGGAAGTATCCAAAAAAAGATTATGAACACATCGTATGAGGGAGATTAATGGTGAATGCTTTACAAAAGTGACAGTGTATGTTTACAAAGAATGGTATCAAATAAAACTGTACATTGAAGCTAACCGTGTTTAAAATAATAGATACAATTACTATATGTACTTATATATTTTGATGAACGGCGATAAACTTGTGTACTTATATAATGAAATTGAGAATTCCAATAAATCCTTTGCATTAACGATCTCTTAGTTTGTCACATAGGAATTTAGGCACATCTTAACATATAATTTAAATTAATACTTCGATGATTGGAAATGTGTAGAACGAACAAAAGAGAGATATAAAATACCAATGTATATACAAGAACAGCTAGAGGTAGATCGAGTTTCATCTATTCTGAGCAAATAAGTATTTACTGTCCCTATGGAAAAGAAAGTTTTAATATTTAGAAAGAAATTCCGTATTATTTAAATCATAACGGGATATCTTTTACTATCAAAATTATTTTTGTATGTAATAATATAAATTTTTATAATCAACACTGTAATAACCCATAAGAAACATACGTTTGTGTAAATTGCTTTTTTTACGGAGTCATTTAAATATTATTTACTTCTTCAATATGTATTATATATGAAACCATTATCCTTATTTGAGTATTTGCGGTGAAGTTGTCAAGACCTTGTTAGGTCAATAGCATAGTCAGTTCGAAAAAAAAATGAGTAGTTGTCTATATGTAATACATAATTTGTGTTGCCTTATACCTACTTAAAAATCATTTATATGTAAATACATATCCTTATATAATTTAGGAAGGGTTACTAAATGACTATGGGAATATTATTGAAAATGACGAAGAATAATTTCTATTAAAGTTTAAACAATTAGTACTAATTTTAAGAATAGCCCCATAACAAGTTTTAACTTTCAAACTATATATATAATGTTTCTTTTTGTATAACTTCGGAATATTATAAATAACTCTTTGACGAAATGTTATCATGAATATTATATACACAGTTTTCTAGATAATCGCAAGATCTACAAAAAGGTCTATCTTTTTTAATACACCGGTTTGATAGTTATACAAGGTCAAAGTTGTACTGGTAGCTTGTAATATATACGATTTCTTTACTAAGTAACAATTATTCAAAAATAAAATTATAATTAGTATTCTAGAATTACTTGGTATTTTTCTGGATTAAACGTTTAAGATTTTTAAAATTCTTGTTTAATTCATAGAAATTATCTTTTAATCTACAAAAAAACACTATAAAACATAAATAACGTGTCCGGTATAATATATGCAGACAGTCATTTAACGCGATGTTTCATGCTAATTCGAATCTTTAACATTTCGAATAAATCTTTTTAAAATAACATCTTATATCATTAAGTAATTATACTCTAAATGTAAATTTCTGTCCTATCGCTTAAATTGCTTAAACATTTCAAATATTCCCATCAGCTGTTAACTCATAAACTGTGAACAGATAAAGACTACTGGAATTATTGACGTCCGTGGCTCGTAGTTGAAACTTCACTTCTGCGTATTTTAAGCGACATGCGAAAATCAACTTTATAATCTTAATAACAAGTTTGAAATTCCTGTATACGTATCACTTGCGTCATTACGCGCCTCCAAGGTAATTTGAAACCGTATGGCCCGAAACCGACAAACATATGATTTATGTCAGAATGTACTGGTGTGAATGCCTGTAGGCAGACCGCTGTGGCTCGTTCAATAATATGGGGCATGCGCGTTACCGTCTACCGCCATCTGTTGACGGGCACGTGGTTACGGAGCGAGTACGCACGCGCGGATACATCGATCACATCACCTTGACTGGTTAATAGATTCGTCTGCACGTTTCTACCATAAGAATCATCGGTTTATGTTCTGTTAGTATTATCTTCCGTTTTTGTCATTCTATTGTTGAAGAATTTCAATGTAATGTTCTCATGATTAATGGTAGAAATTTTTATACAGGTATGTATTAGACGTTTTCGCGGTTCCGCTCGCATTTCTTATTATTTAGTGATATTATTATTTTATTGTAATAAAAAAATTAGTTATAG
Organism: Antheraea yamamai; assembly: GCA_036509395.1. NCBI lineage: Eukaryota > Metazoa > Arthropoda > Insecta > Lepidoptera > Saturniidae > Antheraea > Antheraea yamamai. The sequence goes on from AP028433.1 coordinate 16,949,618, forward strand.
CAAGTTGAATAGCGTGTATACAAATATCTAGGAATAAATATGTAGGAATTTTCAAGGTGATTTGAACGATACATAAGTTATTGTGGTGCAGCGTAATTTACGAAGCGAGATGAAGTATAATGGATAGCATAAAAATCTTGTTCTACAGATCTACAATTGAATTACTTACACGTGTTTTTCTCCGTCACGGAATACCTTTAAATTCATGTGTACTCTTCATATACGAGTGGGCGAGTCACCAATAACACCTAACCAGTACCAGTAACCTTAACCAGTAGTTGGGCTGAGTGTCGATGTGTCTTTCCGAAATAATTGCGTTACACGTTAGTACGAACCTATATGGAATTGACACATCTCTCTGTGCATCCACTAACAACGTTTGTAAAGTTAATGTATTTCGAATACATGTATATTGAAAAGGTTAAAAAGATAAACCCGGTTGCCGGTTCGTTTCGATGACTGGGTTGTTTTCCGAACCGGTGGTAGTTTTGACGTTCATAAGCGCCTTCTTGAGGCCTGAATTGACTAAAGTATTTGTGGTTTTGAATCTATAGCAAAGTTTAAAAATTACGGCGATCACCTAAAGTTGGACAGTCGCCATTGCCACACCTCACTGCAATTATCGATTCTAACAAGATTATTAGTAGTGCTTGACTTCCCAAAATGCTATACACTGGAAAGAGTTACGATTAAACAGACGCGATATTGGTTTATGTGATAGAGTGTTCGGACACCGCGTAGAATGGACGCGATGGACGTAGGTTCGAATCCTAGCAAATGAATCCGAGCTTTCAGTGAAGGAAAGCATCGTGACGAAATCATAACATGGTGGTAGATTATCCGGTAGTGGCTTTTCCTAAGTCCGCCTGGCTAGCTACCAGGCTCAAGTTGTAAATCTATCTCCAAGCACCTGTTAGTGTGTTCCAGCAGCTGTACTTGATGTTAGACCACATAGTTATTTTACATCAGAATTATTGATTGTGGTGAAGCTTTAAAACTTATTCGGTGTTATTACAAAAAAGTTAAATACGCATTGAATACTTGCTTTGAAAATGTCTCGTATTAAATGCACCGCGGTCGCTGAATGTTCGCCATCTTGCTCTTTTGTCTCGCTTTGGTTACGTTAGGTTAGACTTGCGAAAAAGGATAACGCGAACTTGCCTCGGGCGAGCGCTGTGCATGTAATACGAAACCTTTTTAAAGCAAGTATTATTGAATACTTTGCATATTGGCGTATTTAACTTTTTTGTAATAATATCAATAAAGTATAAAAAAACATTGGGTTTATCTGAGTAAGTATATCTTATCCACCCGGTATACTCGATTTTTCTGACCTTATTCAGTAGGATGAGTCATGTTCCGATCAGGACTCAGATTAGTAACTACAAAAACTCCTGGTCTAGGATGCGTAATAGTACGCTTATTCCATAACTAAATGCAGAGATAGATATATAGCGTAAGTGTATATTGTCAGATGAGATGGTCGCAATTATTATGTTCTTCCAAGAATTGTTACAAATTACTATGCATAAATTCATAAAAAAATCATGTTTTCGCTACAAAATACTAAATCAAACAAAGTTGTACTCATGAATGTAAGAAATTACCTCAATAGAGAAATGGGACGTGAGCATAATAATATTGTTAGAAGTAAGAGGTCCACTGTTATGCCAAAGGCCAAGGGAAAGTATGGACATAATCACAACCCTAGCCTACAAACTATTGGCGATTTCAAACACCACTAAATTCACAGTTCTATATTTTCCCAAGTAAATGTACTCTACAAGAACATTTGTCAGGTTCAAGCTTCCTCACGATGTTTTGGTTCGCCGTCACTTGATAATACTACCAATTTAATATGCGTATATGTATGGGTATTCCGAAAATTTGTTGGTACGTGTCGGAGTTCCCGCTTTCGGACTTTAAATCCATGTTCCACCGGTCAAACCACTCGACCACCACGAGTTTCTTAATATACAGTATACTTTACAAAAATGCAAATAGGAAATTAGCATTGGTTTCTGATTTCTCAATCTAACTGGTAACGGAACATTTCATACACTAATTGATTCAAGTAGCTATCCTTGAGATATGACTGCCATCTCATTTCCAAATTACACAAGTTAAAAGAAGCACAGTCTTGAAATAATATTTATATTAGACTGCAATAATCGAAAATGTATTTGACTTAGTAGTGCTTGATTAGAGTAAAGTAATAAGTAACAATGGTTAATTATCCTTTTTAAAGCTAATTCAGTGTACTATTTCTATTCAAGTCTTATCAAAGCAATAATAATAGTACTTATTTCCTGTTGAATACGTGACACCAAAATTTTCCTTCAGTTAACTCTATAGACGTCGAGAGTACCTACTGTCTTTACATAATGCATACTGCAATAAGCGACAATGGACTAGATATATTGGCGCTTGAATTAGATTGCTTTATTCACATGAGCAAAGCGAAAACTAACAATTGTTATTATTTATAGGACTTAAAATTGAAAATTGAAACATTGTATCAGTCCCCATAAATCCTTAGGAAATCAACATTAGTATCTACTATCTATCTTTATATGCGTAATAACCAAAATCCTCCTTCGAGTAAGCCTGCAGACAATAGAACACATATTAATTTCGATTTTAGGTGATGCATACCCCAAATTTAGTAATTTTTGCAATCTTAAGAGTCCACAGGATAGGAGATAATGAGTGTAACTTGATGTCAATATGCATCAGAAAAGTTTACGACGTAACTCAGTACAAAACTAATTAGCGCAACGTTTCAAACTACACAAATAATACTCACTAAGTAAACTGAACAAATATATGTACTGGGGTATTCCGGAGAAATATAAAATTTCTGATCTAAAGCAACCAAACAGCGGAAAACGAGTCAACGTTATGAAAGATTATATACAATTAATTGAAAGTTCGAATGTAGACCCCTAAAAACTCACTATTTATAAAATACATGTTGTAAACATATCATTTCAATGAAAAAAAATGAAAAAAAAATATTTCCACATATTTAATTAAGTCTTTTCTCTTTCCTTTATTGCCAATATAACTTAACCGTCGTCCCCGTTAGTGTGAAAGCTCCGCAGGTAAAAGTGACGTCAGAGCACCAGGGTAACATAACATAAAGACGGTAGACACGTGGCACTACTTATAGCTAATGGAGCGGGAGAGTCACGCCCACATCCTCGTGCGCCCCTCTACCTAGCTTTTGTTACGAGCTTACAGGGAATAATAGTGATGTTATTAATCATCGAAAAATAGGTACAAAGTTAACATTCCTGTTTTTATCGTGATTCATACAGAATTCCGTATATTTGTGTATTTTAATGATATCATGTTTGATTAGGTCATCACAAAACAGGTTAATGCGGCTCAAACAAGAATATTACTTGTGATATGGCTATTAGATATACGAATAGTTTTAACCGACTATGGAACATTCGAGTACGTTTTGAACTTCGCTTCGGAAAACGTATTATAATATTTTAGAATTATCCCGAAGTTTCGTTAAAAGAAAACATCGTGATCCAGGCATAATTATGTAATTAGAGATCTTGGTCTTAAAATTTTGTCAGAATGCTTCGAAAAGCATATTTTGTGAACCTGGCTTCATTCTGGATTATAAATATCTATATATATGTTATCTTTTTTCACGTGTACATTCCATATCAGTTGGGATTGTAAATCAAAGAGATTTAATTACGTTGATCAGCTGCTCACAAGAATCCCGTTCAAGATATTCATGTTACTCAAATGCTTTCTTTAATTTTATTGCAGCGTGTTGGAAAATTTTTTGATTTTAATATCTTAGTTATTAGATAAATCAAACTTACGCCTTGACGGAATAGTGTACGAAAATTGTACAATTCGTCTTTAATTACATTGGTGTATAATTTAACACTATACATATTCTGTATATTTAGGCACCTCACTGTAACAATAATTAAAAATAGTTAAGTCTTTAAAATTAATTTGCGAGAGTATAACGCAACAACGAAAACTAAAATAAATAAAAATAAAATAGTGCATGGAGTCCCTCCGCGCGGAAGAAGTGAAACTTCGTAATGTGGAAAGGAAATGAAAATAGGAAGGGGTAGAAATTGATTTTTAGTGAAATCATATTGTTTCTTTAAGACAAACTTTATTAACCTTGCTGACAATTCAGAATTGATCGCATTCTTTAATTATCATTTTCGAGCGGAGAAATATCCAAATCTATAACATTTACAATGGGATTATGATGACTAAAGTAAGATACGAAATGTTTGATTATTTTTCTCGTTCTGTCTCTTTCTATTCCCCCTCCCTAGGAGCGTTGAACGTTTAACGCAACAGTGCTTTCATAACCCCTCCATGGTAGCGTTAAACGTTTAACGTTACTGTTGGAAGTCGCATTAAGTTTCACTTCAAAAACAATTTAGGCCCTAAGCATATGAACGTCAAAACTACCACCGGTTTGGACAAAAAACCCACTTAACAGAAGAACCACTTAATAGAGTATAGTATTTAAGTAAGTAACTAACGATTCGACTCGGAATTATCGATACAAATGAATAAAATATTAGATTGGACGTTAGTTATTTCGCACTTCTACTTGGAATTGATTGACCGCTGTCACGTCTCAGTTGGTGAGTAGTTGAACCTGTCATCGACTGACGCTGTTGGTATGTATAAGTGTTTTACTCCGTCACGGAGCATCTTCATATCAATGCTTCTGACTCTTCCAATACAAATTAGTCATTACAAATGATCATTTTATTCATTGGTACCTGTTTATAGGTACCTATATCATCGCGAGTGGCATATTTTGTTTCTTTAAAATGACACCAAGTTAATAATAAGGACCAAATGGATCAAACAATTAGTAGTATGAAATGGAACAGCTGCTTATTCCGTAGCAATCAAATTTTATTCTTAAATTAGCTGATGTCATCAGCTCCGCACGCGCTCTTTAGATTGTAATTTAAAAAATCTAAAATTGGAAGAATTACAGAAAATCTCGCCACGATAATGCATTTGTCTATATGAACACCTCTACTATAAGTTAATTCTACTATGCCTATAATCTGCGTGCGAGTGTAAGCAATAAGTTAATAAAGGTATTATAGTCATAAGAAGGACATAGCAGGTCATAAGATGCGAACAAACAAACACTGGCTTTTATATATAAATACTAACAGTTTGCCGAATGGGATTTGCCATCGGCAACATTTTTCGAACTTTAACTTATTGTATAACCCTCGCAGTAGGTACACGCCTAAACTATATAAGAAACTTCTAATGAAGAGTTTAAGATTAAACATTATTTGCCAATATGTCTTAATTAACAGCCAGCCTAAAATGAAATAGCTTAAGTTACTAGTCTCGTCAAAATTGGCCCAATCGTTTGAGAGATTCCACGCTGGATAAAGACCCGATTAATAGCCATTCTAGAATAAAATAGCCTGTTACTCGTTATGACTTCAACTATCGGCCTGTGACAGTCCCGTGATAATCGGTTCACCGTTGGACGAAGTTGCGAGTAATAACTAGTCTAAAATAAAGTGCCCTAAGTTACTGTAACTTCCGATATCTATCTGCCAGTGAAAATCCCGTAAAATATGTTCAAACCGTTTCTGACATTACCAGCAACAAACAGACAGACAATAATTTTAAAAATTGTTTTTTTTCTATACATGTCTTATATATTTTTAAATATCTAGCAAAAAGGTGTTATTTTAATATTACACACACACTTCAATTTTATTATATGTATAGATGGCAAATAAATCTACGCGAAATACTTCATTCCCAAAACAATTCCTTTTTACATTGTAGTTTAATGTAATACAATAATATTACAATTCTAATACAACAATAGAACTAATAAATACAACATACGTACCTAAACACCAACAGATACCTAAAACAAGAGTTCAACAAGGAGCCAATTAATATATAGGTTAATTATAAACATAACAAAGGTTTAGGTACAAGGAAAAACTATAATTGCAATAATAGGTTTATCGCTTACATAAGCTGTAGTGTGAACTGTTTGTTAGAGTTATTTTTATACACAACATTCTGTTGCATAATTTTCCTTTACGAGCTTATTGTTCCGTTTTTAAACATTTTTAGGTTACGATAAAAGATGTTAAAATGAGAGATGTCTGTACAATACGAGCAGAGAGACTCCTACAAGCACCAAATTTTACGGATATATATATATCTATATATGTTGTAATATATATATATTACATAATATAACTCCACCGTCGCCATTCCATCAGAGTACGACTAGACGCCATGAGGGTTTCCACCCTTACGTGGTTGATAGTCCCGTAATTCGTACGAAGCGATTTGCTTCCACATTCATTTATACGTACGGCTAAGGAGTGGAATTCACTCCCGGCGTCTGTCTTCCCCTCATCTTATAAATTGGGAGTATTCAAGAGTAGAGTGAACAGGCATCTAGTGGGTAAGCGCGATGCATCGTCGGCCTCATCGTCACTTACCATCAGGTGAGATTGTGGTCAAGCGCTTACCTGTTGAATAAAAAAAAAATAAAAAAATATATCTCATTGGTAAATAAACATAAACGAAAACGCCAATATCTCATCAGGAATAGTCCAGTCACTTTGTCGGACTAGTATAAATATCAAAGAAATAAAAAGAAAAAAATAATAATAAGGAAAAAATATTGACAGTCCAGAGCCCCGAATTAGCACATACCTGTGTTTGAGGACGGAATTCTCTAGCGCTAAATTTCATACTAAGACCAGAGATTTATCTGATCGTTTCTTTGTACGTATATATAGTATTGTGAAAATAGAAATTTATGTGAATCTGTAAATAACGATCACCAGGATGTTTCGGAAATACTATATGTCGAAGTTTGTCACTAATAGCGAATTGAAACCGTATGCTTGTTCGGTGACATCAAGCATGATTTAACTCCTATAATTCTTTATTTACGTTCATCTGCTAACGCTATAACTCGCGCTGGTGGTAGTAATACAGAAAATACTTCTGTGGTCGCATTGAAGACAGTGATTGTTTTATATCTTAACATTCCCATACAAAGGGAAGCGGCAGTGCGTGTACCAGTATTATGGCGATTACCCATTTCAATACTAGCTGCCGCGCAAATAGGCAGAATGTAAACATTTGTTTGTTTGTATGTAACATTTTATGAGGTGGTAGAGCCAGGCTGAAGCTATTACTGGTTTCAGCATGAATGGGTCGGCTCGCCCGGGGTACCACCCTCTCGCAGAAAACCGAAGTGAAGTAACAGTGCTTGCATTGTTGCGTTTCGTTCGGTCAGTGAGAGCGCCGGATAAATCTCCTTTCCCTTCCCTCCCCCCCTTCCTCACTCCCCCTCCAACAAACACATGGTAGAAACGCACTTGCGACTCTTCTGGTGTTACAAGTGTCTATGGACGGTGGTGATCACATAACATCAGGTGACCCACTGTTAGTTTGCCTGCTATGAAAAAATTTTATTGGCCAATTTCAGGTACGTTTGCGTAGGTATATATTTTTATTGTTCTACGAATGGTTTTTGGCCTTAGTTGATTAGTAGATATAGTATTATTATTGTCTCCGTCTGCCTACTTCAATTAGCTATAGGAGTCACGATTTTTTGCACGGTTACTCTTTTCTTTTAGTAGTTAGTTTCCTTTGACTTATTAATCTGGTTTGATAATAACCTAGTTCATTGAATTTATAATAATATTAGAAATTGAATGATTGTTGTTATCAATAATACTTAATTAAGTTAAAATCCACGAACGGTTTGTAAACATTTGCCAATTAATTGAATATTTGTATACTTTAAGGTGTTTATTAAATTAAGGTTTATTTTCTTTTATTTGCGGGATAAACTATAGTGAGCAGACATCAGTCCTCACATCGTGAGGATATACGGTTGTATTATAACTTTCGAACTTGGTTGATTTAGATTAGTCTAGTTGTGTCGGTTTCGAGCACGTCCGCAGTGATTTTGTCGTTGCAAACCGCAGCGGAGACCCAGGGGATGGAATATAAAGACGTTTTGCTCAAGGCGAAGCAGAAGATCGACTTGCATAGCTTTGGGATAGAGGGCGTCTCCGTCAGAAGGATGGTTACCGGAGCCCGGATTCTCCGGGTCGCCGGTCGTCAACGTGCGAAGGGCGCTGTCCTCCTGGTACAGAGACTTCGGTAGGTGCTGTCTAACACCGTCAGCGCCAGCACGCCTGTGAAAAAGGTCGATGTCCGCGTCTCCGCCTGGACGATACCATCTCGGTCGATGAGGTTGTCGTAGCTGTGGCGCAGAAGTCAGGGTGCGAGCCAGCCTTAATTAAGACTGGCAGCATACGCATCTTTGGGGCGGGAATGGGCAGCGACCATAATTCGCTCCCTGTTGCCTCAGTGAGGTCGCTGGTGGAGGAAGGTCGCCTCCAAGTGGGCTGGTGTGTGGCCCGCGTGTGGCTCCTGGAGCAGAAGCCCATGCGATGCTTCCGCGTGGATCATACCCGCGCATTGGGCCCGTCGGAGGAAGACCGAAGCACCCTTTGCTTCCGGTGTGGACAGCCTGGCCAAAAGGCAGCGGACTCTGTAGCCTCCAAGCTGCACTGTGCTCTTTGTGCCGCCATCAGTAGAAGTGCCGAGCACATCACGGGGGGCGCCAGCTGTAAACCACCTCCCGTGTAAGGGAAGTCGCTTTTACCGGCTACAAGACCTCACTAGAGATCAGCGTAGACGATAGGTGGACGTGGGGAGGTGATTCGTTTGCCTCCACCGTTCGTCCTTAAGCTGGACCATGGGAAGAGGGTTCGGGGGGCCCTTCTCTCCATTGCACCGGTTCGGCAGTCTAGGAGACAATCTATGTTTGCCAAGCTGTCTCTCTTTTAGTGCAGGAGGCTCAGCATCAACACTGTGCCGGCCGCTGGAGCGTTATACGGAGTGCCTTGTCATGCCTTGTCTCTTGTTATGGCGGTATTGGGCAACTATGGGGTTTTTAGTCCGAGGAAGTCGCACATAACCCACTCTCTCTCCCGGGAGGGTGGCGTAACCAAAAAAGATTTCTCCATGTAAAAAAAAAGTTGTGAGATACGAAATACAGGTTCCATTCAATTAGTAAGATACATATGCCAGTACACATGTGTGTCTCATCAATCCTATATGTATGAATAGTTAGCTTAGTTTACCATAAATAGATTTGCGATGTTGCATTCAAAGCAACAACCTAAGCCGAGGTTCTGCCACTTGGGCACCCTTACGCTTATTACTAAGAGGTGAAGTGCCTTAAGTGCTCGCCTTAGTAGTCCGGTTTAGCTGTGAAGGCCCGTCAAGCTAATAGCGTATTCAGTTTAAAAAAAATAACGGTTGTACTTAAGACATACTTTTAAACGTAATATAACGCTTCAGTATCACTTTATACCAAAGCTTTTAAGAATCTTCACCAAATTTTACCATACATTCCCCGTACTTGTCAATTTTGTTTTTGTTAATATGATAATAATATCATATTTTAAATATCCCATTGCTGGGAATTAAAGAATGCACTGTCTTCATCACTACGCTATCCTACGACGTTATTCGCATTAGGTAATCTGTATACCTGTATTAAGAGCCATTTTACACAAAGAAAAATTTTTCAAAGAATCACTTTGTTATTGTAAAATATCTAGTAGAATGATTCCGAGAAAAGGTTTTGTTTGGTTAGTGATTTCGAATTCCTAAGAAAGGTAAAGACGCCTCGAAGGGCCGCGAAGGGCGGGGCGGTGGGCGGGGCGAAGCGCGCTCGTCCGCCCTCGGGAGTGGCGGCAGATGCGCGCACGCCCCGCTCTGTGTTCGGACCTCGCCACGACGTAATTTATTTTCCTTTTTGTGTTTTATAGACCCTATTAAATATATGAAATGATCGGTTCCATTTTTTCGTTTCTATATGCGTGACTTTTATTATGGTTTCTGCAGGAGCGAAGTTATCGCCGTATGTCCTCCCTATGACGTACCTCCGTACTACAGAGTTCCTTATCTTTTAATTCCATTTTAAAAGAGGCTAATTGTGATAATAACGATAGCGTTAAGAAATATATTTCAAATAGAATAAGTTAATATTTATGGGGCCAGAATTTTCCTGGGGCATCAGACGTCGTTCATTTCTAATGTTCTCTCCACGGCGTGTTCATTATGCTATACACTATATTATGAGCGGTGTACATAATGTGTATAAGTTTTCTTTAATACGGTCAAGTACGTCCATATGGATTGAAACATTGTAAATATATAATTATTATATTAACAAGCTATAAATATACAAAAAATGAATGAAAGAAAAAGAAATTTTCTATTGTTCCAGTGGAGCTTTGAAATGAAAAATAGCTATCCAAAAAAATATTTTTTAAGGATAATCTGAAAACTCTGCTCAAATTTTGTTCCCGACATAAAAGGTGCCTCTCTAGATCAGATGTCGTGGACAGCACAATAAAATAAAGTATAGCAACAAATTTTGATATAGGGACCCTTTAGAATTACTAGTAGCTATGTCACTAGTTTTCAATGACGTCTCACACCTCTCAAACCTTAAACTTAACAATTTGATCGGCGAGGTTTTGGCGGGATATTAGTCTGTCATGTTAGCACCTTTCTGATTTATTGTTAATCTTGTGTTATTTGATTTGTTTGTAATATTGGTGACATTTTAATTAATATAGTGCGGTTATTCTGCATAATTAAAGTGGATGGACAATAAATAATACTTACAACGGAGAATTAATTTTTAGAAGCCACAAGATCTCCCAGGAAAGTTCTAACTGTTCTAACTTGTGGGCCACCATTTTCATAGAACTTTTTTTTTATATTATAGGTGGCAAACGAACAGGTGGGTCACCTGATGGTTTTTTTTTTATGTTCAACAGGTACGCGCTTGGCCACAATCTCACCTGATGGTAAGTGACGATGAGGCCGACGATGTATCGCGCTTACCCACTAGACGCCTGTTCACTCTACTCTTGAAGACTCCCAAGTTATAAGATGACGGGAAGACAGACGCCTTGAGTGAATTCCACTCCTTAGCCGTACGTATAATGAATGTGGAAGCAAATCGCTTCGTACGAATTACGGGAATATCAACCACGCAAGGGTGGAAACCCTCACGGCGTCTAGTCGTCCTCTGATGGAATGGGGACGGTGGAATTATATTATGTAATTCCTGTGCACACTCTTCAAAGTGTAACCTATAAAACACTGAGAGACAAGCCACTTTTCGTCGATGCTCTAAAGTGAACATTCTTGAATCCCACAGTGCTTCATCACCGACAAGCCGACGAGCACGATGCTCAATGGAGTCAAGAGCGGCCAGCTGATATTTGGCTGATCCATCCCATAAGTGACAGCAATATTCCACACATGAGCGTACTTGAGCTTGGTACAGGCTAAGAAGCTGTTCTGGTGTGAAATATCGCTTAACTTTAAAGAGGATCCCAAGTTTCCTCGCAGCTGTTCTTGCTTTCTGTTCGATTGAGCGCCCGAAATTGAGATCCGATGTTAGCTGGATCCCAAGAAGCAGGAGGTTGTTAGTCACTTGCAGGGAAACACCTTGAAAAGTAGGAGTCAAGTTGAACGGACTCCGTTTTGTAAAGAAGAGACACGCCTGCGTCTTGTAAGGTCTTGTAAGGTCTGGTAAGTGATCACCGCCGTCCATAGACACTAGCAACACCAAGGGAGTCGCAAGTGCGTTGCCATTCTCTGTTTGGGGGGAAGGAGGAACGAGGGGGGAGCGAGGTATTCCTTCGGCGCTCTCGCTGATCGAACAAAACGTAACAATGCAAGTGCTGTTACTTCACATCAATTTTCTGTGAAAGGGTGGTACTACCCCGGACAAGTCGACTCATTGAGGCTGAAACCAGTAACAACTTCAGCGTGGCTCTACCACCCGATAATGTGGCTCTATCACCCGATAAAACATTGAAATTATCGTAAGACACTTGCGATATTGTTACTTACTCGAAAATGTCAGTAATAACCTGGAAGATTAGTTACATTTTTTTTACTGACTACACAGTATAGGCCTGATGGATTTTACAGCTTCACCGCGCTTTTTGAGCGAAAGTTTATGGTACTTAGTATAAACGGCAACTAAATGAAAGGTGTCAGTGTCTCGTTTAGGCTGTTCCCTTGGATGCATCAATCGCGAATCGAGTTAATTAACCAATAGGTCAATGTAAACGTTAGTGAAGTTCATATGCGTATCTTCATATGAGCACAGTCCGGTGAAGCTGTAAAGACCTTGCCAGGTCAATAGCGTAGTCAGTTCGAGAAAAAAAAAACAAGAAATTCATATGAGCTTCACCGTATTTCGAGACCCGACAATTTAGGCTAAGATTAACTAACCAAAAACGAAAAAGTCAGGGGAAAAAATAAACCCTCACACTACATATGCGCTCACTGTGTGTGCACACGTGTGTAAAGGTGCAGTGTGGTGTATGTGACATCTAGCGAATGCAGTGTCATTTTATCGCGCTAGCAACATACTCCAGGACTTCAATGCGAAGGGTTAGATCCAGGTTGAAGACGCTGCCTGTACGGGCATCTAATTCATTAATTTGATTTAATTGATACAGCGGAAGACTTTAAATTGATATAGAAAAAATATAATTATGATAAAAATTATTGCCTTCACCGGCGCTCGATCTAAATGCTCACGGTACACCGAATCAAATCTACACAATTATACTACTAGACCGAGGCGACGTGCAAACGCAGCAGAAATATATAGGGTTTACCCGTACACTGTTCAAGGAGGCCGCGGCGAGTGTGTGGGAACGAAATACACCGTTCAACCATGGCGACGTGATCTGTGGATACGGGGGCGTGTGCGCGAGTACGCTTTGATAGAAGAGTCGGAGGGGTATGTCGAATTTGTTCCATTTAACTGAATGAGCTTTTATAACAATATCGAGTTTGTGCACGAGAACCGATTATTATAACCGATTTCTCTTTTAATACGACTATATTGTATTACGTTTAATATCACAACATATTATAAAACAAAGTTGTCCGCCGTGTCTGTTTGTCTGTTCGCGATAAACTTAAAAACTATTAAACGGATTTTCATGCGGTTTTCACCAGTAGATAAAATGATTCATGAGGAAGGTTTAAGTATATAATTTGTCAAAGTGTTTTTATGCTAGTCTATCTATACATGTAATAAGAATGTAAATGTGGCTATACTTTTTTGGTACCCAACGCCGCGCGTTATAAAAGACGTCCGCGACATATTTTTACCGATCCTCCCGATGAAATAACGGCAGCGAACGATCAGTACCAGCCTGTCTCTCCAAATAGAGCGTGTTCACGCCCACGCCCGCGTAACCTCAGATCACGCCGCCGTGGTCTGAGTGTAAACTTCGCTCCCGCACACCAGACTAGGCCCCCCTCGGCAGCGGCTCAAGCCTAGGTCCGTTCCCTCGGCGTGGAGCCCTTGAGTGCGCTGCTCGCGCGATACAGTGACACAAATTTACATCACTGCAACAACACTACACATATCACCTCCACACACGTGCACGCATACACGCTTACACAAAAAAGTGGAAGGGTTTACTTTTTTTTTCCCTTTTCGAACTGAAATAGTTCAGAAATTTTCCGATACAGAATACACGTAAGAGTTGTTGAGATATGTATGCTTGGTACACATATATGCTTCAACAACTCATATATGTATTAATAGTGTAGCTTAACTTAGGTTAGCTCAGTTAGGTCGCGTATTGCATCAAACAGGCAACAGCCAAGCCGAGGTGTGCCGTGCACCCTTGAGCTGGTTGCCCAAACAAAAATCGGCTGAGTGCCTTAAGCGCTCGCCTTAGTAGTCCGGTGAAGCTGTTAAGACCTTGCTAGGTCAATAGCGTAGTCAGTTCGAAAAAAAAAAAAAAAAAAAAAAAAACTTTTTTGATTTTCATGAAAAAAAATGTTGCAGGTATCGAGGATTAAGTAATAAAATACATTTCAATCATTTTTAGAAATGTCTGTCTGTCTGCTTGTTTGTATGAACACGCATCACTGCTAAAGTACTGGGCTCATAATAAAACCCCAACATCATAAATCATATCTACGGGAGTAACTGAGTCTTTGTTTCATTAAAAGCGGTCCACTTCATTATAAGTTATAATAATTTAAATGACGGCTCGAGTTAAGTACGAGAGAAGAGTCGTAATCTTTAACTAATTTGGTTGAACGCGCTAATCTGAGGAGCTACTGGTCCGATTTGAAAAATTCTTTCAGTATTAGATAGCTCATTTATCGGGGAAGGCTATATATAGGCTATTATATATCATCACGCTAAGACAATTAGTAGTGGAGCACCAATGAAGAAGTTTCAAAATCGGGGTTTTTTCCTCTTGAGAGCTGCCGCTCCCAAAGTGACTGTTCTACGCGGACGAAGTCGCGGGCAGAAGCTAGTATACTATTAAATGGGATTTGTGTTTTCTTAATCTAATATACTTTGCTTTTATAAGGCTACTATGATATGGCTTAACAGTAACGCGACGGTTCAGTGCCGCGTCACATCGATACACCTACATATTTCCTTTTGTATGCGCGCTTGAGCTTCATTAAAAAAAGACAATGATGAAATTCTAGCACGAATATTTGTTATATTTAACTGTTTTTTTATTGAGAGAACACCTATAGTATATTATATAGTATATTATAAGTAGATTATTAAATATACAAAAATATAATGTATCTTATAGATATTTGTGCCAGCGAATATGTGTGGGTACCGTCTGTATTTATATGTTAAACTTTTGCACATGGCTTCGTTCGCGTTAATGTCGATATCTATACATATAATAAAAATGATGTATCTGTATGTAATATCAAAATCATTTTTTTTTTACTGATTGGGTACGAAAGTATACACGACACTGATAACAAAAATGCAATTTTAAAATTTTTTGTCGGTCTGTCTGTCTGTCTATTTGTTCCGAGTAATCTCCGAAACGGCTGGACCGATTTTGACGAGAATTTCACTGGCAGATAACTGAAATTACAGCGGGATACTCCTACTCTAAATTAGACTAGTTATTAACCTCGGCTCCGTCCGCAGTGCTATATCCAAAACGGTTGGACCGATTTTTACGGAATTTTCACCAGCAGATAGCGAACATCATAACAAGTAATTTAGTCTACTTTAGTTTACACTAGCTGTTAACCGTGGCTTCGCCCATAGTGCTATCTTCAAAACGGTTTGATCGATCTTCACGAGACTTTCACTGGTAGATAGCTGACCGTATAAAAATTAATCCAAGCAATTTTATTTTATACTAGCTGTTAACTGTGGCTTTGCCCACAGTGCTATCTCCAAAACGGTTTGATCGATCATCACGAGACTTTCACTATCAGATAGCTGACCTTATAAAAAAGCAATTTAGCTAATTTTAACCTATACTAGCTGTTAACCGTGGCTTCGTCCGCAGTGCTATCTCCAAAACGGTTCAACCGATCTTCACGACACTTTCACTGGTTGATAGCGAATCTTATAAAAAGTAATTGAGGTTATTCTATTTTAGACTAGCTGTTACCCGTGACTTTGTCTGCATGAAATTTTGCAAGATTTCAACACATTCTTTATTTTTAATTAGATAAATAATTATCAGCTTATTGTTTACAATTCGACAATATAATTATTAATAGCTTTAATGATATAGAGGTCTTGCTAATAAGATCTTAGATTATAAACGTATTACGTAAAGAGTTCCATAATACAATTTCTTGCGGAACAGACAAGCGTTTATTTTTTGTATTGTCACATTTGTATTGCCTAGAATATTTAAATAGAATTTATATAGAATTGAGATTCAATATAATTAAGATATTAGTCATTAATTAATACCATATTAAGTATCATTACACTTATTTCATTACACTTCATCATTACACTTACGACTATATTGTATTACGTTTAATATCACAACATAGTATAAAACAAAGTCCTCTGCCGCGTCTGTCTGTTCGCGATAAACTCAAAAACTACTGAACGGATTTTGATGCGGTTTTCACTAGTAGATACAATTACTCATGAAGAAGGTTTAGGTATATAATTTGTCAAGGAATTTCACTATCAGAGCGGGACGCCGTCCGCCGGGCCCGCTAGTTCTTTATAAGAAAATATTCCTCGCTGGCAGAAATATTCGGAGATAACGCTTTTATAAGTATTTAAGTACTTAGTCATCGTTAGTTCAAGTAATTTCCTATAAAAATGTAATAGCTAATTAATTTTTATATTTATTTAAAAAATGAATAAGTAAGGTTTTTTTACAATCTGCTCGTTGCTCCGCACGCGTTTTTAAGCAGTGATTGTTTTGGACTTGTTATTTTACTTTCTGTTATTCAAAATCTATGTCATATACATACACTAGCGGACCCGGCAGACGTTGTCCCGCCCTGATTATGAAAAAGTCCTTGACAAATTATATACTAAAACGTTCCTCATCAATCACTCTATCCACCGGTGAAAACCGCATGAAAATTCGTTTGGTAGTTTTTGAGTTTATCGCCAACAGACAGACAGACGCGGTAGGGGACTTTGTTTTATAATATACTAGTGGGCCCGGCAGATGTTGTCCCACCCTGATTATAAAAAAATCCTGGACAAATTATATACCAAAACGTTCCTCGTGAATCACTTTATCCACTGGTGAAAACCGCATAAAGATCCGTTCAGTAGTTTTTGAGTTTATCGCGAACAGACAGACAGACAGACGCGGTAGGGGACTTTGTTTTATACTATGTAATGATATATGTGAAAATACAGTTCCTTTGAAGCTAAATTCACTTCAAAACTATTGTACGCACGTAAGGGGAAAGTTCAGAAAAATCTGAATTAATGCATATTTTAAATAAATGAAAGTAAATGTAAATAATCATTTTTTTTTATTAAAACGTGGACTTATCTCTTTTAACTTCACTTTATTAACTATCTTCGGAGACTAATTTTTTCATACGTAAATAAAAAAATAACAACAGTAATTTACTTTCGTAGCTTTGATCGTATCGAATTCTGTTGAATTGGATGTATCTTCTTGCAACGTTAATTTACTTTCGGAAATAAACTCGTAAATTTTTGAGATAAATCTTTTTCAGATTAAAGGAGCGGTTTGTTTGTTTGTTACGCTTTCACGCCTAAAGAGACCGACCATCATGAAATTTTACGTACACGTTGGATACACAAAAGGATACAGGGTATTATATTTCATAGAGAAAAAAGGACATTCTCAAATTAAAATCAACATGAATACGAGCGAAGTCGCGGCCAAAGCTAGTAGAACAATATTTTCCTGCTAGAGGTAAATAAAAGTCATTCAAAATAAATCACCCCAATATATATAAATAGATATGTGTAGATTAACTCGATATCATATGTATGTATTATTTTAACGCTAGTCATTTTCACAAACGAAGCATGCTACTCGTATTGACGTCAGCAGAAGGGCGGTGGTCGAAGGGTGCGACCCCGGGTGGTGGGTGGCGCGGCGGGTGGCGACGGGAATGCCGCATGCCGCCCCACGTATCGACCGGCCGGATTACCACTGTGTCTACTCCACGGGGAATACGCATTAGTTAGCTATGCATCCTCCTTTATATGATACGACACGATATTGGAACGATTTTTTTTTATTTATTTTATTTATTAATAGCGAACCGCCCGACATCGCTTGGGTGCAACGTACTAGTATGACCATAGTGTCTAAATGATTTAAATATTTTTTTGCCGCTTTGATATCTACCCTCTTTCAAATGAAATGATATGCTGTAAAGGCTGTTTAGTGCTACATGAAACGTCTAATACAACTTAGTAATTTTATACCTGTCGAAATAATGTCGTATTTTTTTTTATAATATGTAAAAGATAATATGATTATTGTGAGTTATCTTATGGAGTTAGATATACATAATCAAAAACTTTTCTGTAAACATTTTTCAGATATAGGCACAATTCTGTAGTTCATAATTTAGGAAAATTTATACCTAATATTAATGTAATATATATAGATTACATGACGACCGATGGACAAAAAAAGTGACAGTATTGATACCATGGGGGCATAAAAGAAAAAAAGGAAGGCCCAAAAAGAGGTGGAGTGATGTTTTTAAAGAAAGGTGTGGTTGGAAATGGCCAAGAATAGCGTCAAGGAAGGATGAATGGAGAAGTTTGAGGGAGGCCTACGCCGCTGAGGCGAGTGCTATATAGTTCTTGAATAAAAAAATAAAATAAAATGTAATAGTAGTATTAGTATGTAGCAAATAAAAGTCTTTTTATTTTTTATTTTATTTATTTATTAATGAAATAATGAAACAGTAACATACTTAAAGGCTAATTACAAGTTTTCACTTCTAGAAATATAAATAAAGAAAGAAAAAGGCAGCTATGAATACAAACAAACAAAACAAAAAGTAATGATTACATACACAGTGTTAGTAGTATTTAAAAAAAAAGTCTTTAGACGAACAGGGCGATATTACAAAAAAGTTTGGGTACTTACATGTTTAATGCACCGCGCTCGCCGAACATTCGACATCTTGTCTTTTTTATCTCTATTTGGTTAGGTTATGTTAGACTTGCGAAAAAGGATAACACGGTATTGCCGCGGCAGCCGTCGTCGAGCGCGGTGCATTTAATACGTAAGTATCCAAACTTTTTTAAAAGAAGTATTCAATACGTATTTAACTTTTTTGTAATAACACGGATATTGTTTAAGGAATGATACGCTAGTTGAAAAGAAATCTAGATTATTACCTAAAGAATTACAATATTTACATAACCGGATCAGAAAAGCATTATGTTGATATGTCGTCCTAACCAGTGGTACATGTATACTTGTATGTAGGACGTCATTAAAATATATCAACTTTTCTCTACTCTATACGAATATATATGTAATTTGGTATAAACATAAACCTTCCGGAAGACATTTTCTAAATGATAGTGAAATGTGTATCTAAAGCGGTTGTACAGGTAACATAGTTTAGAAGATCTTAGGTAACACACAGGTACGACACGAAAAGCATTTATGTTTTATAATTTTTATAGATCAAGATCTGGAAAGCGATACTAATCAAACGTTGGTACGTTGTAATAAATGTGAATTTAAACGACACTGTGTTTAAATATGACCATACTATGGATAATCATTACATAGTATAAAACAAAGTCGTCTACCGCGTGTTTCTGTCTGTCTGTTCGCGATAAACTCAAAAACTACTAAACGGATCTTCATGCGGTTTTCACCAGTGCATAAAGTGATTCATAAGGAACATTTTGGTATATAATTTGTTAAGAATTGTTTTATAATCACGGCGGGACAACGTCTGCCGCGCCCGCTAGTAGAATATATAATAATATAAAAATTGTCAACTGACATCCACTACGAAATGTAGATATTAAACAAATAACTGGTATGTATTTATTGAATTTAAAATTAGAACTTATGAATAAGTTTAGCAGATATTCCTGCCCTCGAATGTTAACGATAAATTTTCAAAGCTAAATACTTTATTTACCTTTTTAGAACTATTTAACGAATGCCATTTTTTTTCTTAGAGGGAAATTTCTTCTACTAAAATAATATAAAGACTTTATTACTACGACATAACATTTGGTATAAATGATTATTTGTTAAAAACAGCTAACCTAATTCATGTTTTGTTCGCACATTATGTATGAGCCAATATAAATCTATATAAAATTGTCTATTAGGATTTAAATATTCTAAAATTACTGTTACTACAACATTTTTAACATTACCTAGATAACAGAATAATCGTGTCGTATAATATAAATAAGCGATTGAGGAAGGCACCGGTTTAATATAAAAAGTTTTTATTTTAAAATTTCTAGTTGAAAAATTAATCGTCATTCTGTGTTAAATTACCATAGATTACAAAATAAACGCTGTGGAAATATCACACGTCGTTAGAGTAATTTAGTAAAATCTCATTAATCAAAAAGGTTGATGATTTCGGAGGAAATCAAAATATTAATCCACTTGTACCTACCTATATAACCTATATAAAATCAGAATAAAAACATAACGCTTCGCTAGATTAATGTTTTGTGTTTATACTTTAATCAATGAGATTTATTGATTGCTAAATGGAGGTTTGCCAAATGGTTTTATTGGTCTTTGATAATCCCCGAAAAGGAGGTCCCAATTTTCAAGAGAATTTTATAAAAAGAGAGAAAACTTTTCAGGGTATTTATTACATAGGTAAACTACATACTATTACGGTCTTTGATAGGAGCTAAGCAGAAATGATATGGATCGAAGGGAGTTAAGTTATAATTGGTAAACGGGTTAGGGACATATAAGGAAAAGTGTTAACTACAAAATTCAAACAAAAGACATTCTATAATGAATCCAGATAACATAAACAATTTCAATGAAATAATGAGTGCGATGAGTCGTATAAGCTAGTCGATTAATAAAATCTCTGGATTAAGAATTACAATAAAACATATGCATGATCAACGAGCGTTTCGTTGTAATATAGTTTATTCCTTGCATAAAAGACCAGAAACAAAAGTTATGTAACGAATATTTGGAGCCATAGTTGTAACAGATTCATCCCTTTATCGTTCACCACGTCGGAATCAACAGCAGCCTTACACAAAAATAATAAAAATATACTTCGTCCGCGTCGAATAGTACTAAATAACTCGAATAATACCAAAGTAACTAGCCCAAAGGCTAACTCTAATAAAAACGATTTTGCAACATTCTTCATTGGTGCTCCACTCCTATTGGTCTTAGCGTGATGATATATATAGCCTATAGCCTTCCTCGATAAGTGAGCTATCTAACACTGAAAGATTTTTTCGGTAGAAAGAATCAGTTCGGACCAGTAGTTCCTGAGATTAGCGCGTTCAAGCAAACAGAATTTTCGCCTTTATAATATTAGTAGATAGGAGTGATAAAAAAGCTTCAAAAGTGAGTATCGTGAACTGATTACATAACAGCAACAAAATCGCGTTGAAGCGGTCAAATTTTGGTTTTTGCATTTAGAATAGACACATAAATGTGGACATCCTGCATTAGACAGTTACTTGTGATAAAAAATGTATTCTGTAAGACAAGCAAAAACGTCCTTCGCACTGCTTAAACATAGGGATGAAGTCAAACCATACTTTCAATGCAAATTGGATCAAAATAAGCTACTTATGTGTGTAGCGTGGAATTGTGCCAGCAATATTCATTACAGCTTCACAACAACTGCTGCAAAAGTTTACTATGAAGACCAGTAAATTTTACTACCTATCAATTTACTATCAATTGTTCTGGTGCGCAATAATATTCGTCCACACAACAACGGACCGTGTCAAAATTCAGGAGTCAGGACTGGTAGCTCTCCGTCACACATTATTTAGTAATATATACTCACTACCTAACCCAGTATATAATCAGGTGATAGTAATCCAACTGATTTCAATTTTTATTTGTAATTTTGGTAACTATTTACAGGAAAAAGGTTTTAATTGCGATGAGGTGATGTAAAACTGTCAGAAATTGTTCACCGATTTCTATTCTCGGTATTTCTTTAACAGCGGCTATTAATCTCTATTAATATGCTAAAAGTTGATCAAAAGAATTACCAGTATTTCGACACATCCTTTCAAACAAGATGGTTTGTCAGGATAGATGGAAGTTTGTTACGATTTCATACAAAAACTATTAAACGGATTTCGATAAAACTTTATAGTAATATAATTTATACATCAAAATATCACATAAACTCTGATTTATAGAGATATTATCGAGATTGGACCAAAATACAATGTTAAATGTCAAGTAAGTTGGGAAACATCCTGCCATCTGAAAGCTATCTAGAAGTACGCTAGATAAACTATTAAAGATATGATGATAACGATTATTCCGACCGATTTCGGCCATGGCGACCACTTTGATCCGAAGTCTGAGAAATGGCGTCAGTGTGCGTAATGACGGCTTATGTAGCCTATCTTCGTGGCGAAACTTCATGCACACTGAGGGCACGTGAGTATGCCGTTCTCATAACGATAAATTATGGCAGTAGGTGGGCGAGCATTTAATTGGTCGCATTTGGTATCAAGGTCAGCTTTATGCTGAATCTCGCGTAGTGGGCTGTTCACCACCCTGCGCCATTCTGATCGCTGTGCTGCCATACGTTCTCAACGAGAGGCCTCTATGATGCATCTCTTCATGTATCGCTTTTGGACACCGAAGGAGCACTACGCTAGAAGCGATATGTGAAATCGGGCAAGTGGTACAGTGCGCATGCACAGGAGAGAAGTAGGATAACATTGTTTACAAATAAATCTTATTAGCAAAGTATTTATGCTTTATTTTCTTTAGTTTTTCCTCGGTGGATAAAATATATTGTTAAGATAATAAACAACGCAAATAAAGCCGCAGGTGCCGGCTACTTTCCATTAGAATCGGTTACGATGTTTGTAATTATGTTTTGACAAATTTAAATCTGTTTGAGTTAAATCCGGATCTATAATTATGACCAACAAACAGTGTTTGTATAAATGCCTATGACAAAATTTAGAAAAAATAAATGAATGTCCAAACAGCCCATAGCAATAAATAGCAATTCCAATATTCTTTAAAAAAAATAATATATTGTTTTTCTCCAACTGCTTTAAGTTTTCAGATAACACTAAACTATAAATAGTATGGATAATCTAATAAGATTAAAATATTCAATTAAATAAAATAATGATTTTTAAACCTCACATACCCACCTTTTAAATTTTATAAAACCCTCACAACAAATAACGCCGAGTAGGGGAGGATTATGCTCGTTAGAATCTCGATTAAATCTGTAACTGACAATATCAGCGACAAATATGAATATGAGCCCATCCTGGGCTACAATTACGAATGGAATTAACTGCGAAACAAATTATTGTAAATTAATCACGTCATAACATAGATTTTACGGCTAAAAGTAACTTGTACAAAGTCACTTACAAAGAGGGTGATGAGTTTTCCACAGATGGAAGCCGTCATGCTCGCAGATGCCCTTCTTAATATCTTATTTTAAGGATACTCGTTAAGAAGCATCTTGCTAATATGAGAATACAGTGTAAACTCTTTATAACGTCGTTCGTTATAACGAAAAACTTTCTTAACATAGACATTAATTAGTTCAATTAGGTTGGTTTACCACAAAACCATTTATTTGTTCTCTTCCCTTGTAACGAAAACTCTTCATAACGAAAAAAAAGTGCTCGGTCCCTTGATATTCGTTATAAAGAGTTTACACTGTAATCCCAAAATTAAATTTACAGTAAAAAAAACTTTTCTAAATTTAAATTTAGTCTCTGTGCCTGTTCACGTAACACTGGAATATTATAAAATGGATATTAACAGAGATCATCAGTATTAAATAGAATGCATACTGGTGATTTGAGTGTACAAAATATTTATACAATATCTAGCCTTTTGGGTGAAACATCCAAAAGCAATGAGGTCGGCTGATTTTACTAATAACGCGGGGACGCGACGCGACGGCAGAGTTAAAAAATTTTACTCTAAGGCCGGACAATCTTTATTATATCTAGATTTAACTACACTTATTTTCAAATAAAGTAATGCTTTGTAGTATTAAACATACATAGATATGTATATATATTTTTTTGTTTGTATTCCAAATACAATGCGAGTGACTTTTAATTTGAAACTGATATGTTTGAACCATTTTTGAGTACTCAAACAAAAGTTTCAATAATAATAGTGATTCTAATCATGAAAACAATTATGGTCACTGTAAACAATATTACGTTAAATTCAATACAGTAATAGAATAAAACCTTTTTTCAAGCTATCGTGACAATCTTATATAATAATAATACCTCTTATTTATGTCAAACTAAAAATATTCCATATTTTGGTCATATTTTCCTAACATTATTGTCAGCCATAAATTTATTTAATTTGTTGCGTGAACTATTTAAAATATCACTTTCATATTTCGTTTTACTAATAACCAATAACAAGGAATATCATTGCCACGAGAAGAATAACAAAAGTAGTTAACAATCCATTAGTAACTCAGTGTTACTTAAAACAATTTTTATATACAAATTATAAAATTCCTAGGACAAAGTTTTGAAATACATGTTTGAAGTATGTCATAGTGATTATTCTTTTATTTAATTAAGCTGATCACTTTACAGCTTTCATAATATACAACTGTTATAATTAATCTTAATCTGTAAAGAAATTTGTAAAAATACGTACATATATAGAGTTTATTTTGGTAAAAATCGTGAAATGTTGAGGACAGACGCGGCCGCTGCGCGCTTGCTTTATACATTTAGGCCTAAACTGAGCGCGGGTTGTGATATGTCATGCGAGCCTAGTACAGTGTTTTAAAGTTAATACTCTTTACTCCAGTTACCACGGACACGGGTTATGTTTTCATTTACACATATTTATATTTGTAAATCATACTTCAAATAGTGAAAACAAGGTAAGGTAAAATAATGTAAAGAGATAGTATATACTTAATGGAAAACAACAAAAAAATCGAGCAGTTATTACTTAAAATAGTATCAAAATATCATGTTATTTTTAAATTGATATAATTTGTACTAATAAAGTAATAAGTTCAATATGTTCTATTTACTAGTAATTAACTGAATATATACTTTAAGCAAATTATCGATTTTAATATATTTTCTCTACAACAATTGAAAAACATCCTAAAATGTCACCATCTAAAATATATTAGAAATGAATCAATATACTTTTAAGACTCCACAGTTTATAGTTGGCACAAACACCCATAAATTCCTGAATGTAAAAAAATCCACAAGTTCTAGCTCCCCGTGTAACGACAGAAAAAACTTATTCCTTTCTAATTTATTCTCTTTACAAATTCCTACAAGAGTTTGTCTCGAGCGCCCGCTTTCACGCGGGTCACGAGCTGCACACTCCACATCCGTTCTCTTCTGAATGCACAATATGAATATTGTAGTCTCCCTCTGATGCACGTCTAGCTGCTATACCTTTCTTGGTCGCACTGCACGCGACGTTGTCAGTTCTCCGTGCCTATACCGAGGCGAAGTGACCTTGTTGCCGCGGTTCGCTGGCTTTGTGCGACGCTTCAAAGACTAGGTATAATCACTAAAGATTTATGAGATGAATTATGGTGGGACTTTTTTCGAGTGTTTATAATTTTGATAACGTTGATAATATTAGACGCCAGGAATGTTGGAATGATTACTTTATCTGTCGTTGACGTGATAATTCAATTAACACAATCGGACTAAAGTCTAGTATTTTCTATGTTATTTGAAATAAATTTACCTTTTTAAAACTTGTGTAACGTAATTTCTCAATTTATTATGTTTTCAATACAGGTGTTACGTGGCAAATAGATACTACTATCAATCTATGAGATATTTTGGCAAAATCTTTCTAAGGTAAAGTAGACCCCGACCCACTTAAACTCAAGATGCACCTGGGTTAGTTCAATTTCTTGAATTATACTGGTTTATCATAGTTCTGGTTTTTTTAAATTCTACATCGATAATTTATTGTAGTATTTTAGTAAAGTTAATATTGAACAAGATCTAGAGTGTGTACTTTTTTTCCTGTGTGAGTTTAACACAGGTGACAAGCTGTACGCAAAACAGTAAGCATTACAGAACCATCCATCGCCAAATTATCAACAAAAGTGACTCAATAGTCTTGTTTCGTCGGAAAAACGTTCTGTTCAGTAATTTAAAAAAACTTATCTAATCATAAAGATTGTAATCTGCCAGCCGCGTATAGAGTACTGTTTTTTGCTGTAGCAGGACAAAGTGACGACACTGTATCTGATACCAAGTGTACAACAGTTTGAAAGTGGTCTATAACTTGTCGGTAGTCGGTGTTCTTATGCCTGCAAGCCGGCATATCGGCAGCTTGTTGACTACGTTTTTGATTGATTTAGATCACAGCGATAGTTTAGCTCAACGATTGTGTTCTTACTTGGCTTATTTAGCCGGTCTTCTTCAATGGGGAGCGAGCTCATTGCGGCGAAGTAGAGACACCATTCTCGTAAAAATAATTTATTTCCGCTTATACTCAGGGCTTCAATTCATCATGCCTAGCATCAAGTATAGTGAGCACATATGCTTCAAAATTTTTTTCACTTTGAATTTTTCCAGAGTTCCAAGCGTTTTTAAGATGGTCGAGAGCGAGGCCGGGTGGGTCGCCGCCGCCTCGTTCTGCGAGACAGTCATGTTCGCAAAGGAGACTACGGAGAGGGAGAGGGAGCGAACGATTAGACTCCCCTCCCGCGGCCAACGAACCACGTGGCGGCGACGGGTAGGCGATGACCTCCGGTCGCCGTAGTTGTGGCCTGAGAGGCGATGGACACGGGCATGTCCGTCGCCCCGGGCAGTTAAACTGCACAGGTCCATGTGGTGGAGATGCACTATACCGATGTCAAACCCACAGTTCGTCAGTGGGGTAACACCCATCCCCCCTTGAGGGGTCCACTATCTTGACCCTTCAGGCCACAGTTGGGCCCTTAGGAGGGGACAACACCTGTCGGAGGAACAGACGTAGTGTCGATTAGACAGTCCCTGCTCCCCCGGCCATAAGGTGTAAGAAGGTACCATGGGGTTTTAGTCCGTGAGACTTGGCCATATCTATCCTCTGCTGCCCGGCGAGATGGATATCCGTTTAGGATTTCTCCATGGAGAAAAAAAAGAGCTCTAAGCGTTCGTCTGTCAGTTTCTTTGATTGGCAGCTTCTTATGCACGGGTTATTCCGAAACATGACAAACAAAAAGAGAGGCAGAGTGATACTTTTATGACTTTATATATGCCTTGCGGTAGCAATCCAGTTCGGTAGAAACACTTTACGACCACGCTTAATTACTACATAATTATGTATCGGCTGATCGCGAACTGTGGCACGTCTAATCATGTCATTATGGTGAGTGTTACTAGTAGTGGATTTAGGCCTAGACCTGTGAGGCCCGAGTCTAGGGCGTCAAGATTTTACGGGCGGCAAATTTTTCGAAACAGCTAAACATTACAATCTGTAAAGTGTCTAAATATAGTTTAAAAAATTCCATCAATGTTGGTAGCGATACGAACAATGTATTATTCGAAAAGTTTATTTCGACGTACTTTGAGAAATTGAGAGGTTCAACGCCGTGGCTCGTCAATTTATTAATATTCATCAGAAATAAATTCAGATTCAAAATAGTTTAAAAAAATTTATTTACTTAAAAAAAAAACATTTAAATTAAAAAAATATATTTCAAGGTATATACTATTATTTTAACCATTAAAAAGTTATATCTAAGTTTACAACATTCGATAATTAATAATTTAAACATTTGAAACTTGCATAATTAATTTTGATAATTACTTACTCACAGAGGAAAAAGGGCGGCGGCATACCTTGTGGGGCCTAGGGCGACAATGAAACATAAATCCGCCAATGAGTATATTACACCTGATTTATGGAGGTCGCAATTTAGTCGGATATAACTGCCATCTTCTACCATCCGTAATCACCATGTCCTGCGTTTAGTAATTGCTGTGCCATATCACTCGTAATTGCCATATCCTGCTATCCTATACTTGGCATGTCCTGGCACCCATAATTACCACATCCCCTTATCCGTATTTGCCATGTCCTACTAATCATAATTTGCATCTCCTATCTCGCGTAATGGCATGTACCTACATCTAGCCGTATTTTGCATTTTCTATCACCCGTAATTGTGTTGTCACCCATGTAATTCGCATTTTCAAATACCAGTAACTGCCAGGTCCAACCATAAGGCATAATCCCATTTCTCAATACGCGTGATCGCCTTGTTCTAGTATCGGTACTTCCTATATTTTACTAGCCGTACTTGATATCTCCTCCCACTCATAATTGCAATATCCTATGGCACTATTGCCATGATTTACAACCGTATTACCTTGTTTTCTACAATGGAGTCGTCAACTTAGCCCTGTAAGAGAAAAAATACGAAAAAGAAATCTATATTTTTTCTTAACGTAGGTATATCTTCTATCTGTATAAAATCTGTCTACTAACCATGTTGTGCTATGGGATTCCAATAAAACATCCATCAGGTATTTATATTTCAAATTAATTCAGTATTTAAATTATATGTAGTACAAAAGAGCTTAGGTCGCTTATAATATTGTTTAAAGAAAAAGGAAGACATCTGCCGTTTTCTGCAATATTAAGTTTTATATATATTCGGAATCTGGAAAAAAGATGCATCCAATATAATTTTTTATTCAACTTATGAATTTGTCTTCTCAATTAACACTAAATTAAAAGATGAGTGAAACGTAGGCAGGTGCCTAAGGCGGAATTTACAGATATTTCGACTTTTCTGCGATTTGTCTGCCCCGCTATTCCTTACGGCAGCAATATAGCTATCTACAGATAGGTATATAACTCTGGAGAGGACTGTTTTTTTTTCTCTAACTGACTACGCTATTGACATAGCAAGGCCGCTTCAGCTTCACCGGACTACGTGCAGTGGACTGCAGACAAGAATTACAAATAAGTTGCTGCTACTCTTGAGAATTAATTAATTAAGCTTAATTAATTTACTTTTACTATTAATTACTTAATAGTAATTAAGCTTTATAATATGTTTCATGGTTTTCGACAATCAAACGCTTCAGAGCGGAACGTTACTGCATCACGAGCACTATTGTTTTGAATTGTTTAGCAATATAGTTTCCACAGTCGAACATTATACCATTCTTTTACTTTATATAGAAAATATTATCGCTTATACTTATTTCTACTTATACTGTCATTTAAAACGTCGAAACAATGGTTATATCAGATCTATAAATCACACTGATACATAATAGAGGATCATCAAATATAAACGATAATGTGCAGGTTATGATACAAAATCTTTCGTTTTTAGGTACAACGGTAGCTTAAGCATTATTATCCATCTTGAACCTAAGAACAAAAACTACAAGACACAGATTACAATCAGAATATTACTGTCATTTTTTTCAAGACAGATATGATGCCTAGTAAAAGGCACCTCAGTATAAAATATTTCTATTATAACCGTATTGTACTTTATATATGGTGATTTTCCATTCTGGATCAGTGTTATCTACGAACCCCAGGAACTCTTTTAACGTTTCAAATGATAGAATAACTAGAAACATAGAAAATGTTGTGCATATATTATAAATTAGAATAATTGTTGAAGATAATTACCTATTACTTAGGTTAATTACAATTATAATATCTTTGCTAAACACGAAACGTCATTCCATCTTTTCTACTAGGTATGTTACAAAGAATACTTTTATATTCATCTATATCTATACTAATATTATAAAGAGGTAAAGTTTGTGAGTTTGTGATGTTGTAGGGGGTAATCTCAGGAACTACTAAACCGATTTTGAAATTTTTTTACCAATAGAAAGCCACGTTATTTGTGAGTGTCATATGCTATATATCATCCCGCTAAGACCAATAGGAACGGAGCAACAACGAAAAATATTTTAAAATCGGGGTATTTCTTCCTTTTGAGAGCTTCCGCTGCGTCTTAGCTCAAAATAACTATTCCACGTGTACGAAGTCGCGGGCAGAAGCTATTAAGTAATTATATTATCTATACTAATATTATAAAGAGGTAAAGTTTGTGAGGCTGTAGGGATATCTGGGGAGTCGGAGTAAAAGTGGTCGAGCGAAAACGTTTCTTACGAACGTTGCCTTAATGATGAGAGATATATGATTGAGTTCTAAAGAAAATTTGTAGCTTGATAATGCGTATTACCGCCCAACGAAGTGGACACGAATCAGCGAGTTATTTATACTGCAGTTATTTTAGTTTGACATTGTGATCAGTTGTCACTATATATTTTTGAAATAGCTCAATTTGCGAAAACTGGCCTGTGTACGTAAATTAACTAATTTAGCGTTCCTTGAAACTGTATCTGTCATTGTCATGTACACCAAATAGTGTTTATTAATTTTGCAGCAAGTTCGTCAATGTATATATTCATTGGTGACGTAGTTACATTAGTGTTAATGCTCTATTTTAAATAATACTGTCAAAATGAAAGTCAAAAATTTGAAGGTACAAATTCATTGGATTTTTAAAAATCTCGAATTCGTCATTTTTATTTCATCATCGTGTATTATCATCAGCACTGTACAAACATGCATGATTGCGAAATCTGTAAATCTAAAGAAACTGGTTTTAATTCAGCTTACAAGATATGGCCTAAACAAATAATCAAGACAAAAGTATGAAAGAAAGTATAAAAAGACCAGATTTAGCAGACTCTACGCAATAACAACAAAACTTAATTCAACACCATTGCTTAAATCTTATTAAAAATTACCTAAATATACTACTAATTCATAAATGAAACTCGACGCTACAATATGAACTTGATACCTTGTATCAACTTTCGTCGTTCAATATAAAAAAGAAATGTTTTTAATTGAAAGATTATTCTTGCACAATAGCCGGAAACACGGCGCTAAATCCAGACGTAGCCTCGAGTAACAAAAAAGCCCTTAAAAAGATATAAAAAATCACGATGCATTCGAGCGACCGCCTACCGCAGCCAAAAATAGACTACGCACGAAAACGGTCTTACCACGTTATATTTGTATAACTAAGAATAGCTTTATTGAAAAACGTACATTGTTTTCTTGGGTATAATGTATATTTTCTATTGCTGTTGAAAAGTAGTTATGCTTTTTTGTAACGTGCAACCGATGCATCCGTGTTTACATGTTGGCAGAAGAAATTATTCCCTGAATGTTTTCGGTTGAGCCGTAGGTTTTAAATAAAGTTGAAGACGGACGTTTTTTATGGTTACAGTTAATGATACGTTTGAGAGTTTCCATTTGATCGTCAAGTTATTAAATCGAAAGTCTTTCACTATTCATACTTATTATAACTGTTATTATGGTGAAGGACTACTCATCTACACTCATTATAGATTTGATTGAAGTAGCTCTTCCTTTTGATACTGAAGTTTTATTTATTACGTTTATAGTGTTAAATTTGTACTTAATTTTACAAATATGTTTTACCAAGCACAAAGGTATGTTGCTGTCCAAAGCCATAAGGGTTTACGCTCCATACAAAGGAAGGTAGACCTTATAATACACAATCAACAGACGTTCGCAGCATAGGCTTTGAAAAATATCGTATTTAATACAAAAATTGAACAATAACAGATTACGTAATGTATAATTATAATTTTAAATAATTGGCTAGATATTTCAAACCATTATCCGCCATTTCGAGACCTGGACCTTAAAGATAAGAAAGAAAAATAAAATAGTTCAGTACCTCTTTCTCTTTTGTTTATCAACGGATTTTCTTTATTTATCATTTGTTTATAGGCTATTAACGAGATTTAGTGTCATCAATAACATTTTTAGCAATAGTTTTTTCCCCTAACCATAGATAAGTCGAAGCGAAGCCTTTATTTATAATTGTCTATACTTCACGCTCCTTACGTCTATAATCTGCTATATGGAGTTTTTGGCGGAATCTTGGTCTGTCATGTAGTGGATTTTATTTTTTATTCATAATCTTGTGTTACTTGACTCTATATTGTGTAAAATTGGTGGTGTTTTATGTGATATAGTTTGTTTATTGTGCATAAGTGAAGTGAATGGAAAATAATGCCACGGACCATGAATTCTGAGATGCCACAAAAATTCCATGGAAGGTTCTAACAAGATGGCCACCATCTTGTTAGTTCATTGAATTATATCAAGAAACTTGTAATATTGATACTCACTTGACAATGGCAGTAATAGTCTACTAGAAGACTGGTTGCCAAAATGGAATAGAAGAAGAACTTGAAATACTATTAACTACTCGACAATGGCATTCATTGAAATTATATCAAGAAACTTGTAATATCGATACTCACTTGACAATGGCGGTAATGGTCTACTAGGAGACTGGTTGCCGAAAATGGAATAGAAGAAGAACTTGTAATACTATTAACTACTCGACAATGGCAGTAATAATCTAAAAGATTGGTTGCCAAAAATAAAGTTAAAAAAAAAATTCTGCTATATTTGTACAATACTCAATACAGATAACAATATCTACAACTATTATTATTAAGACGAGAAGAAAAAGTTTGTTCCTCCATAGTTTAATGTCGGTCATTAGACGACCATTAGTAAAATTGTAAAATAGTAAACTAGTAACATAACGCAATATCTGCTCGATCATAATAAACTATTTTTTTGGCAACCAATCTTCTAATAGATTATTACTGCCACTGTCCAGTAGGTAATGATATTTTACAAGTCTCTTGCGGTTATTTCAATGAACTAACAAGATGGTGGCCGTCTTGTTACAACTTTCCAGGGAGTTTTTGTCGCAAGTCAGAATCCATACTCCGTAGTATTATTTCCGATCCACTTCACTTGTGCACAATAACCAAATTATATTACGTAAAGCACCACCAACATTACACAATATAGAGCCAAATAACACAAGATTATGAATAAAATATAAAGTCCACTACATAACATTCCAAAATTTCGCCAAAAAATCATAAAAAAAACTATTACTAACATAATTGTAGTAAAGAGTAAATGAGACACACATACTAAGACGTAATTTCTTATTATAATAAGATAACATTCACAAGACTTGTTGCCGGATAAACGCATAACTTAAACTGGTAAGTCTAGAATGATGAAATTTAGCACACAAGTTTGATGTACCTATAGACAATTAAAATTAAAAAAAAACAATTTAGGTCCTGAGAAAACGCTTAGAACGTCAAAACGACCTGCGGTTCGGACAAACGACCCACTCATTGAGAGAATAATGTAGGTGACTGCTAAGCTCTATTTAACCTGATTAAATAGGGGGTTAAAATACCTACGTTTACTTCTGGCATGTTGCTGAGTCTATCGCTAAGTTACATATAATAAATATTGTTTTATAAGAGTATATAATACCGGTGAAATTGTTATTTAAAATGAAGGTAAAATCATGTGTTCTATTTTACTACCTCACGTTAGGATTGTTAGTAATACCCCATAGGCAAATATGGGAGAAATTAACGAACAATATAATTGGTTGCGTTTGGAATTACCGATAGATTTTAGTCCGGCCCGTGAATTTACTCAGAAAACGGTACGTACCTAATGGTGTGATAGTTATTATCATAAAAAGTACTCAAAGCGACATCAGCACAAAGCAGAGTTAAACGTATTGCTGTTATCCGTACTAATATGCAGGACATCCGTCTTGCTGGTATATCATGTTTTTCCTTGTAACCAAAGGCACATCATCGACGAGGTCAAACATTTCACATGTAACAAAAATCGTAA
The DNA here is from genome assembly GCA_036509395.1 of Antheraea yamamai. Classification (NCBI taxonomy): domain Eukaryota; kingdom Metazoa; phylum Arthropoda; class Insecta; order Lepidoptera; family Saturniidae; genus Antheraea; species Antheraea yamamai. The sequence goes on from AP028433.1 coordinate 16,982,980, forward strand.
GCAGCATTTAGATTGCTCGATAAAAAATGTGGTCCAATTAAATTGTTGTAAATTATTGCCATCCACACATTGGCCGAAATACGGCGTTGCGACCCTTTTGGCCTCTTTTAATTAGGATTTTTGTGCACTCCAATAATGTTCATTGTGGTTGTTAGTAATACCATCTTGATCGAATTTAGATGCGTAGGTTTATAGGATTATTTCCATAATAGACGCGTCTTCTAAATCCGCATTTAACATAAATCTACAGAAAGCAACTCTCCTTTCAGGGTCCTCTTCGTCAGTAACTTGCACGGGAGTATAATTGTAAGGATAGAATGCTGCATTATTCACTGTAAACCACGCTCTCCATTGTGTTACAGAGAGTGGCGACGGTAATTGTCGAAATTGATGGTTTATCGATAAATTCTTGCAGAACATCCTCTTTGTAATTAACAACATGGACTGAGGATCTTCCAGCATTAATTTGTCATCTCTGAACACTACTAGTTTCTTGGATTCGCCTATACACTCCATTAAAATCTGATACATGAGGTAACTGGCGATTAGGAAACCGACACGAATAAACCTACAGTCCGTTAGTGGTATCTGCCGCGAACTACGAAACCATACCTAACGCTGCGCGCCAGAAAAGACGTCCGCGACATATTGTTACCGATCCTCCCGATGATATAACGGCAGCGAACGATAAGTACTAGCCTGTCTTCCCAAACAGAGGGTCTTCACGCCCACGCCCGCGTAACCACAGATCACGCCGCCGTGGTCTGGAGGTAAATTTCGCTTCCGCACACCAGACTAGGCCCCACTCGGCAGCGGCTCAAGCCTAGGTCCGTTCCCTCGGCGTGGAGCCCTTGAGTACGCTGCCCGTGCTATTCAGTGACACAAAATCTTACATACATACATTACATATCACCTCCACACACGTGCACGCACACATGCTTAGACATGAAAGTGGAAGGGTTTTTTTATTCTGTTCCCTTATCGAATTGAATTAGTTTAGAAAAAAATTATCCGACACAAAATACATATAAGAGTTGTTGTGGTATGTATGCTTGGTACACATATATGTTTCAACAACTCATATATGTATGAATGGTTAGCTTAGCTTAGGTTAGCTCAGATAGGTTGCGAATTGTATGTATCAGGCAACAGCCAAAGCCGAGGTGTGCTGTGCACGTTTGACCAAGTTGTCAAATAAAATCGGCTGAGTGTCTTAAGCGCTCGCCTTAGTAGTCCGGTGAAGCTGTTAAGACCTTAAGACCTTGCTAGGTCAATAGCGTAGTCAGTTCCAAAGAAAAAAAAAACGAATAATCTTGACGAGCAGCTTCACTGTACCAAAAAGCATAACAAAACACAATATCGGCGTGTTCTTTATTTGTGTAATTTTGAAACACGCTGTTCATATTGATTAAGCTCTTTCATATCTCAATTCAAATTGAAAATTAAACTACAATACGAGTGTGATTTGCTTAAAAAACCAGGGCACCAATTTGTAATTATTTTACTTTATATCATAGGGGGCAAACTAACAGATGGTTCACCTGATATTAAGTGATCACCACCGTTCATAGACACTAACAACACCAGGAGAGTCGCAAGTGCTTTGCCAGCCTGTGGTTAGGGGCAGGGGAGGGAGGGGGGGAGGAGAGATAGGCCTCCGGCGCTCTCACTGACAGAACGAAACGAAACAATGTACGCATTGTTACTTCACATCGGTTTTCTATGAGAGAGTGGTAGTACCCCGAGTGAGCCGACCCATTCATGCTGAAACCAGTAATAATAGCTTCAGCGTGGCTCTACCACTTAATTTTTTTTTTCACTTTCTTTGATATAAGTTCGTAGTTGTTATGCATTGTTGGAAAGCTAAGAAAACGGTTATGCTTTTAAAATCATCTGCAAGCCAAGTTTCATAACAATTTGTTTTTAAGGTGGAAAAAAATCTCATAAAAATATTGAAATAATAAAGCTTTTCGTGTCGTATTTTTAAATTTAGACCGATAATTGTTGTTTTAACATAGATAAATAACAAGTGTTATTATTGTGTTTAAAAATCAGAAGAAAAAATGAGATAGTAATTGATACTTTTTTTAAAAATAAATGTATGATATTGCATTATATACTTATTTAAAAAAAAAACTTGATAACTGAAAAGTGGTACACTTTTGCATAATGCATATGGGGGTTAAATTATCACAAATAATCACCCCTATCACCTCCTAACGTCGAATTACAAAAAGTATTGTGCTTGACTATATTGTGACGGTTTATCGTGACAACAAACTTAGCGTCCGTTTGGGTTTTAAATCAAGACCTATAATGCAATGACATATAATGGCTGACATGGCATCGGTAGGAACTTCAATTAAAAACCAATAACTACATGGACCGGTAAGTTCAGTTAGTTATACAGATTTATATTTGTTGTAAGTTATCAATTTTCGGACGTATAGGTACTTTGTGTGGCGTCAAGTCTGTTAAGCCGTTATTAGGTAACTATTTATGCAAAAATATTAAATCATTCCACATGTTTTTTTTATTTAGTAGATATTGTCTCTTCTTCAAGAATAGTGCTACTATGGTTTTCCATATGGCTGCCAGACCAGGCAAATTGCAAGAAAATGGCATTTAAAGATTTTTTCAAGCATTGTGTGATTACTTAAAAAGGTGAGGGTTGGTGGTGGTGGAGGTTGATAAAATGCTACAAATGTTATGTAGATACGACATTTTTCTAATCTAACTATAAACAACGTTTTATTATTTTCTTATGACAACTCAAAGTTGATGTCCCCCGTTAGTTTTTTTTTTAATTGTTAGACTATGTTACAGTACCCGGCATTACATTTGGCACATCGGCGAGAAGAGTGAGACGTCCGGCTAAGATCGACTTGCTTCGGTTTTGTAAAGCGTTCTCTCTATTGCACAGCGCGATGACTGTGATAAACAAAGGTAACGTTTTATTTGGTCTAAGCACATAGAAAATTTACAATTTTAAACAAACATCGTGGGGATACGATTATTGGGATTAATATATACAATGAACTACGGTTCAAAAGTAGGCCACTAATCTTTATACAGCTATGTACTTATATAATCGTTGATGTGCGTTCGTGATCCTGTTAACATCTGAATGACTTGACCGGCGGAGGACTTATGTTCACATAATTTATCTACATATTTTATTTTGTGATTGACTTCTTATTTACATCAAAGGCAGAACAATGGCTGCCAAGCTACCTGAACATTTATAAAATTTCAATAAAATCGATTCTATTTTTTATAATAAGTTCTTGAATAAATATTTATCTATCCTTTGACAATCATATTATTAGTTATATAATCTTTATATATACGTATATATTGTAATTTCTGAGAAAAATAATACGCAACTACAATAAACGATAAGAAGATCTAAATAAAACCGTTAGTGCAAAAAGTTATTCAAACCATTAAAATAAGACAACTAACGCCATCTAATGAAATCTATGCGAACTCTTAGCTCACGCGTCACGACTTTGATTAGGTAAGTGACGTAGCTGTCACCTTGACAGATGAGATGAACGCTCGGCTATCGTAGCGAGTGCGAAAGAAACAAAACAATAACAAACGGCGAGTTCCATCGATTGTGAGAGGTCAGCCAACGCGCATGTCAAGTGCACTCTGTTAAAAATAAATTGTTTCGAATGGTTGCACCGCGGCGTTCTTGTTTTCAAATGTTACATAATAAGCATAGAGAAGAGTGTTGTCTCGATTTGAAGAATTGTAGTAGTTTAAAAGAAATTTATAATACAAAAATAGGTTATGAATAGAGTCGTTATTCGTATCTTAGGGTTGACAAATAACATAGATAATAATTCTATAAAATGTTTGTGTAAAAAACGGAATGTTTTGAGGACGATAAACATTTATTAAAAGTTATATGTAATTATCATTCTTGTGCAGTAAATCTTAATACAATTATTTGAAATAAATTCTACTATTATTCCGTGTGTATTTTTGGAAGCTCAAAAATCCATAAATAAGAAATCTAAAACGATAATAAAAAGATTTTATTAGTGTATCGTACAAATCTTCAATGGTCAACAAATGTATTTAAATTGAATATATAAATTAAGCTAGAAACCTTTATTATTTATATAGTTTTATTTAACTATGTATTTGTTACTATGTCCTTATTGAGACGTCGCGTCGTCAGACATTCAAGGCTATAACAATGTACATAAAATGTAAATCTAGACACTATGAGCTATTAATATAAATACTGGTTGACTGGTACCTATTGATGTTAAAGAGATTATTGACAATTGAAAAATTACCCGTTATATCATTGTTCAGGTGACGGAATGAGGTAAGATCCATGTTTATTTACTTTATTAGTTGTAAGCCCTCAATAGAAAGGGATTTACTAAGGGTGGTGTGAACGATCTCCGTCCTGTGATAAAGTAGGGGTCCAAGTAAAACTTACATTTATGGATTATCTAATTTGTTTAGGACTTTACAAACTTAAAATTCAATTTTAACGATTTCTTCCTATGCTGACAGCAAACTGAAGCACCTGACCACTGCCACGTTTACCAACCGGCTGATACCTTTGATGGTGAATCGCGTGTTTCTTTTATTATTTGCTGTTATCATTTATTGTAATAAAACGCTGAGTTAAGTATAAGATACAGAAGTTAATGTACGGATGCGCCAGTTTGTTGTGAACTATAGTGTAATCGGTAGCTAAACAGATTAATCTAAATTTTTATTTAAAACTAGCTTTTGCTTGCGGCTTCGCTCGTTTTAATTTAGATATGACTTGTCCTTTGGAGCCAATAAGTAGTATTAATCTGGATAAAAAAGGTCAATGTGTATGCAATATTTCATGATTAAATAGCGTAACAAACAAACCTACATACAAATTCACATTTGTAATATTAGTTATAAGTAGGTGCAGATAGAAATATAGGTAACAGATAATGAATATACTGAATGGATTACGTGACAAGGGAACAGCAAATAAACTCATTAAATCGTATAATAGGAAGGTACAAGTGATAAAATTGAATGCAAATTACCTCATTGCTTCCTTAATTCCTTGTAATTAATCAGCTCCGTGTTTAAAACCATTGAAAAACACAAGCACAAAGATAACTATAACGTTATTTGATGCTATTCCACAAGTAGACTTTGATGTCACGTTCCCGATTTCGATGTCCTTGTCTTACATATTATTCTCATTTATTTTACCTCTCGCTTTGCAATTTTGAAACTTATCAAGTGGTACGTATGACATAAAAAACGCGATCATAAAACATTTATCCCATTGTAATAGAGTCGTATTTTGTTTGACACAGTACATATATTGCAAAAGCTGTATATTGTTTAAACCGTTTCTATGTGTATGTGTTAATTGACTACTACAAATGTAAAAAAGCGACTACCGTAGAAGTATTTAAATTTTTGCTATATTCATTAAAGTAACATTGGTGTTGTCTTTATCTAATTACCTACATTAGATAAAGACAGCATATTAACTACTATGGTGAAAATCGAGTGAGTTTTCATGATAAGAGTCAACCCCTGGAAAGACACGATCGATCTCTCGGAATAAACTGCTACACAAGTGATTATCGTACTCAGATTTCATTAATATGAATTTAAAAAAAAAATACTGAAACAGAAGTACCAACTGAGAAAATGATATGAATCTAACAATTAGAACATCATTATGCATCGATATACTTACATGTGAAGTGATACGAATAAGATTTCCTCATATTCTCTTTATTTTCGCATTAACTACAGGTAATATTTCGGCTGTATTTTATGCTTATTCGCCGTATATCTAAATATATGTAGTGCGTATTTTTTCCATGTAACTCTTCGACGTATTTTTGAAGTGATAACGTCTTATAAATCGATGAACACCGACTGCACGCACGAAAAAGCATGAATCATTGTCACGTTCAACAAGCGATAGAGAGGAGCGATCGGCCTAAACGTTCGGGTTGTGACGCATCTATTTCTCTTTCACTCCATCGGCCGATGTGTCCGAGTCGTTATCACATAAAATTATCGTCCGTAGACAGACTTTACAGACACCAATTTTTTTTATTACACAAACGACTGGATTTATTAAGGCAAATTATCTGACCCTTGTTATATATGAATATGTAAATAAATCAATGCAGACTCCTTCTGAGAACATCCTTACTAATATTATAAATGCGAATGTAATTTGGTTTGTGTGTTTGTTACATTTTCACTTTTTAAGATATGTAAGTACTCAACCGTAATTCAGTACTCAAATGATCATTATAAAATTATTCATATATGTTATCAGAGGTACAGAAACGGATATAGGGGCAAATATGAAAGATAGCAGCATTTCATTATTTGGTAAACTATTTCCATAGTTGCATATTACGATCACAGGTATTATTAATGTGTTAACTTTTCAAATAAAAAGCTTAGTGTTGTCCGGCGGTGAGTGTTAGTGGCTGCAACACAGTTATTAACTACAGCAGTCACTAACGTTCATGTAATTATTATTATTGCTAGTAGTAGTAGTAATATTTAAAAAGAATGTTAGCCTTGGTTAATTAACAATCATAAATTTTTCAGGATAATTTTTAAGTTTATGAATATAAATATTATGAATATAATAAATAATATGTAATATAATATAAAATATTTCATCCTGAAAAAGTACTGTTTCTGAAGGATAGATTAAATCCACATTAACGCGGTCGACGCCGCGAGCAGAGGCTATTTTCGAAATAAATGTACATACATGTAAAGATTCATTATGGACATAATTTACTTTGTGCATATATTTTATACTGCACGTTTACAGATTGTCAAGTTTTTACTTTTGACAAGGTTTTATAAAATCAAAAAGCTCTCAAAGTTGTAATATGTTATATCGATGTTAGTTATAAATAAAGTCTGTATTTGCTACAAATCGAAATTATTTTTAATCTCGAGATGTATTCGAGAAATCTTTTCTGTTGTACTCCGGTCACTACTCACACATGCGCGAAAGCACCCACAATGCACACCAATGTATCCAAATACATCGTACAATTTCCCACCGCACTGAACTTTGCACACAGTGAAACTAGTACACGCGATTTTGAGCCTTAAATCCATGCTCTGCTCTCAATGCGTCCTACATTTACCGACCCGAAAGATAACCTCAAATTTTGAGTTTTCGCGACTGTACTGCTTATCCTGCGGTGTTTAATACCAGGCATAACTAAAATAAATTCCAATTCATATAATTTAACGTAAATTTATATTACTTGAGTACATTTTTATCATATTTCGAGAGATATCGTTCTGACAGTAATTTGTGAATTTTTTGATTTAGGTTATTGCTCATTGTGCTTAGTTACAGGCATGTTCAGTGTCGTGTTGTCAATTATTTTACGAGTGTCGTGAAAATACGTGAATCGGTGAATGAGTGAGTGTGTCGACGGGTATAAATGAGCGTAAGTCACTCTTTAATCATCATATTCGTATGAATTTAGTCAAGATCTATGTAATGAAATAAAGATAATAAATGGAATAACGTTTTGAGAATCACAAAAAATTTAAAATATTAAATACAACGGTGTTCTTATCTGTTTCCTACCAGCAAACACACAGTGGTCTGAAACTGAAAAGACCAGACATAATGTACTATTAAATAAAATAAAGATATATACTTTAATAAAAAATAATGTTAGATTTTTTAAATGAAAGTAATTTGTTAGTCATAAATATAACAATATTATTATCAATGAAATGCATTAGAAATTGTGTTAGTAGATGATTATTAAGTTATTTTAAAATTTATTAATAATGGGGATCTAGGGTTCATTGACCTTTATAAATGATATATTACGAAAAAATTAAAAAATACACACTACTGTAGGAGAATGATATAAATGAACTATGTATGAATAGTAATAGGTTCTATGGACATGATTTTTCAATAACATTAGGAATGTAGCGGTTTGGCTTTGGAGTAAATCATTTTTAGAGTTAATCAGTTTACATGCAATTTCTCATCCCGCAATGAATATTATAGTCTGTACGGTTCTCAATACGAGCATTCGTAACGTCTGATTGTAGAATGCAAATGGTCTCAGAAATAACTATTAAATTTATCATATCAGTTTTAAATGAGGCGGTATTGTGTGATATAAAAAATGGAACAACATTTTATGTCTTAAGGTCACATAGATTGATTTTTTTTATTACTTACGATGTAGGTCAAAGGGTGTTTGCGTGGGCTGTTCAATCTAACAGCTATTGTGTGGGCGTAAACCTATTATGCAACAGGCATGCGAAATATGGACAAGTAACAATTTTTTTCATAGAAAGAGATATCTTTTTATTCTAGACAGATTTTACGCCCGGACTGGATTAATAGATGGAGAATAAAGAATACTAATGTATGTACTATTGTTACTTGTTATTATATGATCTAAAAGTAATTGTAAAAAATTGTAAAAATTGTAAAAGTAAAAGAGGTAATAAGATTTTGTCTTTTTTGAGATAGAAAATAAGCTGTTTTTTTAAATAACGTTGTGTTTATCTACAGTTTAATGTGGTAGAATCTATCCAAGGTTCGACTGGGGAAATACAACTATTTTTGCCGTAACTCAGTAATGTTTAGTTATGGACTGTTGTTTCTGGTCCGAATATTGTAGTTGCTTGCAGTCTTTTTGAAGTCAACTGTACATAGCTATGCAGTGATCACTGTATGTTTGTTACTTTATAATGTAAAAAGAAAGCCTAAAGTCCTTAAACACATGAAATTTTAAAGATAATTTCAAGTGTAAAAGTATTTTCAGAGAGACCTTAATTTTGAATTCATGGCTTAATGCATCCTTATAAGCTACAGTAATATATTTTTTAGACTTACAATAAGTAGCGTTTAACATAGATAAACACCTAATGGAGTGGTTCGGTAATTATACATCGGGGTCAGTTCCATTTCAAGGCATCAAGTATATCCGCCACCTGCCACAAGCCATATTCGGTCATAAATATTTGCTGAGAAGATTATTGTCATATGCTAAATGATAAATAGAATAATCAACATATTGAAGACTGGTAGAACCGGTGCAAGGGTCGACAGTGCAAGTAACATTGTCATATCTTTTTCTAGGAGTGCTTGCGATACGATTATTGAGTTCGATGGGTGAAGAACAACACATGCTCGCTCACGAAGCTTTTCAGTTCAGTCCTCAGAAGTCAGAAATAATAATGTATTAAGAAATAGCCTAAAAACTGTCGCCTTTTACATGTAGTGCATTTGTATTATTGTCTGTAATGATCATTTACATCTGATATATTGATCGCTTGTATTATTTTGTGATAGTATCTAGTTCATATTAGAAGAATGTAAAGTGTTTCTAAGATAGACGATTTTGATAAATAACTGATTGAATACGATTTGTTTTAATTCAATAATTTTTTTTTTATTTAATAAATATGTTAAGAAAAAATGAAACGATATTGCGGGCGTGCTTAGTCGCGCGACAACGGGTATTAAGACTTGAGGGCGGGATGTCAGGCCGATGAGAACCGAACATTACCGATGAGGGCTGAACTGTGAATGCCTAGGTTATAGAGACATTATCGCGCGGCTTTATTGGTAGTCGGCTCTCTACACAACAATCGATGATTACTTAACTGCGTTGATAGTAGGTAATGCCAATTATGTAAATTATACCCAAAATAAAGTTAAGGAATTCTCTAGTTTTAAGCATGCGATGACTACATATCTCCTTTTATTAGTTTTTATACATAATATAGTGAGATCATTATTCCGTTTCACGTGAATACAGCACTATTGGCATCTCCGTATCGACGGACTTAATTATGTGGGCGGATTGACTCATACAATGATATATTGAGTTCAAGGCTGCCAGCCTATCAGCGGTTTGTGGAAATTAATTAAATTCATGCGATAAGATCGAGCTTTCTCTGCGGTTTTTATTACCAAGTAGTGAAGTGGAGTTGATAGATTTTCGCTTATATAAATATTGCTTTTCATATACTGATAAAAGGGCTATTTACATAGTATTTTAAAAGCAGTGGAGAACTTAATTACCTTTTTTTAAAGATGTAAAAAGTGTAACCAAAGAGTTGCAACATGATAACTGCCAATTCTGTCTTCTTTTTGCGACCACTCTATCTTTGAAAATGGATTTATTTTTGTTGTTTTCGGGTAAAGCGTGGATGTTCTATTTTCAAAGTTATTCGAAGTACAATTTGCCCAGTATTCGAAAATTAAAAATAATAGGATTGTGACAGAAATTATGACCGGACTAGGTATATAAATTGATAACCAAATTGATTCGTAAAACATCGATATCTGTAAAATATTTGCATGTCCGCATTTACTAGCTTATGAGGAGTAGAATGAATGTACCTAGATGTAATAGATAATTAAGATAAATTTTGGAGTGGTCTTATAATTTTAGAAATACTAGTGGGGGCGCCCAGTGGTCGACATTCGACCATAGTTCATTGATTTTTTTAAAGTTTAAACTTTATTGGGGTTCTTTTGTCAATAAAGTTTGAAATGTTGGAATGATGAAAATTGAGAAATGTTGGATATGAAAATGAATGATATTACTATACATTTATATATATTTTTTTTTTTGTTTCAATGTGGAAATAGTTTTATCATATTGTGTTCATTTTTAACAATTATATAGATAAAATATAAACAAATATAACGACGGATGTTTGACGATAATGTTTAGTCGAACGATTGTGTCATTTTTAATGGCGTATACGTAGGGGTCACAGTGCTCGGCCTCGAATCAAACGGCTGTCGCTATCGTAAAATATTTTATTCGCTGTTGTGAACGATGTTATGAGTAATACCTAATTTATATTGTACCTGATAATCTAGTCTCTGAAGCTAAGGTATAAATATGGAAGGGCCTACATTATTACAACAATTTATAACCTTGGAAGAGGCTATTTATTAGGTGGTAGAGCCACGCTGAAGCTATTACTGGTCTCAGTATGAATGGGTCGGCTCGTCCGGGGTAGTATCACCCTCTCGTAGAAAACCGACGTGAAGTAACAGTGATTACATTGTTGCGTTTCGTTCGGTCAGTGAGAGCGCCAGATAACCCACCTTCCCCCACCTCCCCCTCCCCCCTCCCCCAAACACAGGGTGGCAACGCACTTGCTACTCTTCTGATGTTGCAAGTGTCTATGGACGGTGGTGATTACTTAACATCAGATGACCCACCTGTTCGTTTGCCTCCTATGACATAATAAAAAAAGGCGCTGTGTATAATAGTATACTATGAAGTTAAGTCCTTGTATCTAAATAACTTTAGTAATTAAGTTCTCAATTGTAACATTTATTTTCTTTTTGTTTTCACATTAAAATAATTTGTTTGGCTGATTTTGATATTAAGCTCCATAGATTATATGGTGTGACTTTATCTCCATGAAATTTTCATTTGATTTAGCTATTTGTTTTAATAAGAATTTGTAAAGTATACACGAAACCTGTATCTAATACCTTTAGTAATTAGTAATTGTAATATTTATTTTCTTTTCCACATTAAAATATTTTTTTTTGGCATAGATATATGGTGTCTCGTATTTTTTGTAGGGCTAACAGTAATTTAATTTTCCTATGGATTTTATTCCTTTATTTCAAATCATTCCAGAACCGCACACCATATTATAGAATTTTGATAATTTTAATTACATTTATTGTGATGAATTATTGAAAATATATATTTACCAAAATAAAAAAAAAATCTAATATACCTTTCTGACAGTGAATGAATTTTCAAAATCGGATCAGTAGATAGTAAGACCAGAGAGATTACTCCGAATACCCAAAATCACGAACTTCAACTTCCACTTTTTAATATTGCAGTTTCATAGCTATGAATTGTATCAGTGTCAAGTCAGGCATGGGAGAGTAACTTTATAGGTAGTATTAAATGTTTATTATGTAATTTAGTTCTTCCTGATTAGGTCACTGAAATACACAAAGACAAACACAACACTTAAAGACATCATGCTTTAAATAAATATATATTTACATAATAGTTACTGTTAGTTATTGTGTTATGCGAAAGCTTAATTTTGTTTAAAAATAATAAAATTAGCCAAAGTATTGACGAAAGGAGAAAATACACACCTTTTACGATTGTTATAATCAGATGGACGTAGTATATTGTTAAGTAAAATATCATACAATACAATACCAAATTAGGGCAATTGAAAAAAATTTGTTCTACAGTGACTTCATCCGACCCACATTCACATATTCAGTTGTCCCTGATTCTGAACTCTGCAAGATGGGCTGGAGAGCACACCTCTAAAGATAGATCGTCAGTCTACAGATTGTAGACGCAGCAAGTTTGTAACAGTCACGAAACTTATAAAGCCATGTCTTACCCGGAATAAATCCAGAAGCATATGATTTGCCTTTAATTTGGTTGGATACAGTCCAGTTTGAGTTCCATGATGCATGCATGATGGAGAGGATAAATCCTGAACATAGGTTTTATAGGGATCAAAATATCCATTCTGGATAACTTCTTTAGCAAGAAGCTCAACAGCTTATTAATTACCCTGGATCCCACTATGTCCTGGTATCCATGCCAGAATTACATACATTCCTAAGCAATGACATTCACACAGATGGAATTTAATAATTATGATAACTGAACTGATGAAAAAATCGGACTATACTAAATAGTTTGTAAGTAACTGAGAGAATCTTTCAATATGATAGTTTGATCTAATTTATGTATAATACATATTTGATAGCTTCTAATATAGTGACTGCTTCATCTATGTAGGCGGAGGACAAAGAAGGGTATTAATTACTTCTTTATAATATTAGTGTAGATAAAAACGATATACATATATCACATTGGCATCATATAAACAAATGTATTATTGCAAGCATAAATGTCGTTGCCAAATGTCGCGAAATAAAAAAAATTAAAAACAGCGCAAGCCGTTTTAATCTTACGTGGCTAATTGGGAAGCCGAGAGGTAAAACAGCTAATTATATTTAATTGAAATTTGTCAATTATGTCAAAATGATATTGAAATGTAGTGTGAAAAGTGTCGATAAGAACAAAAAAACTCTTTCTTCCTAAAAGGCAAATAATTTCATTAATATATATAAAAAAAAGCATTTATATATATATATATATATATATATATATATATATAAAATGGAACCCAAATAACTCTGGCATCACCAGGACATCCCACTAAATTATTATAACATTATCATGTTAGCGGAACTAATTTCGATAAGTTATGCATCTTCTTTATATGTTAAACATACACATATGTGATTTTTATCGTCAATGAAAAACCCTCAGATTGTATAACTTATAGTAATATAGTTTCGTTAACGTGAACATGTTTTTGATAATTCAAGGGAATTACTTGTCGTAAGCAGAGTCTATTTTGTATTTTTTAAATGTATAGGCTATAGAAATGATATACCTTAGTCTCATCCTCGAATTTAGTCGAGAAAAATATGTTTAGAACGCTGAAAACGATCCAAAAATAACTTACATTTTGAAACGAATCCAACAACATCTTTTGTATATAAAGCTGTATAGAGCTTAATTAATTCAGTTAGACGAATAAGAAGAACCGAGAAATATTTATTATTATGAAATATGACAATTTTACTCCACATTTACCAGTGAACGATCTGAAGAACTGAACTACGAAATAAAATTAAAAGCAATCACTTGAACTGTTGAAGTATAATTAGTTCTGTTGTGAGTTTTGATCGGTTTTAAATACGTCGAATACACAATATCGTTTGTGCTATTAATTTTAGTTTCAATTCCGCTAAAGCGCTACTAGTAGAAAGACAGGACGAAAAAATACGTTTCATCATTATAGTTTAGAATCCAATAGATAGATAGATAGATAGATTTAGTTTATATATATATCAAATCTGACAAAATATCTTAAAAGTCATTTGCCTTTTCTGAAATATAAATTTGGTAGGAGATAACCAAGATGTTTGAGTATAAATATTATTCACGCTGAATTAATTATCACCAAGCCAACGTAACTATAAAGTGTCATTACTCATTACCGTGACTTATTTGATTAAGTCCTAGTAACATATTATCCTGGTATCAGGTTCATATAGATAGAATAGAACGAGTACAAAAACGACTCCTATATTACCATTCCTTTTACGACAACAAATGCCATAACGATAGCTTAAAATCATACTCCAAGCGTATACTATAAAATGAAGGCGTTACAGTGTCGTAGAAAAGTGGCTGATATAATGCTTATGTATAAATTGTTCAAGGTTTCGTAGATTCTCCAGATTTCCTTCAAAAATTACCATTCAGTGTCACACGTATAGGCTGTTGTTTAATTAATTGGCAAATTTTTAATTTACCATTAGTAAAAACTAACACAGGCCAACGTTGCCCTTTGTATTGCATGTATTTCTTTTTGTAATAGTTTACGTTTCAAATCTGTTATATTCTTTTGTGTATCTTTGGCCTCAATTACAAAAATACATTCTGTATTTAAATGCACAAGCCTTCAAGAAACGAGCGTACACTTCTATAAAAGGCCGGCAACGCACTAGCGATTCCTCTGATGTTGCTAGTGTTTAAGGACGTCGGTGATCACTTACCATCAGGTGACCCACCTGTTCGGTTGCCCCCTATAATATATATGTAAAAAAAACTTTTTTTTAATGCCTTAAACACTTCTTTCTCTTATTTTGTACACGTTGTGTTCACATTTAGCAAGGTTCGGGCCCCCCCTTTTGCACTTTTGGCGTTTCGCCTTCCCGGGTTCCCCGGTGTTTTTCCCCCCCCCGGGGGGGGGGGGGTTTCCCTTACTGGGGCCTTTTCCGCCCGGCATGAAAGGGGGCCCCGGGGAAAGGTGTTTTTTTTTTTTGGTGTCCCCTTTTTTTTTTGGTTTTTTTTTTCTTCCCATCCAGCCAAATTACATTTTTTTTCCCACTAAAAAAAAAAAAAAAAAAAAGGTTCATGATAATTTTTAATTATCGAACTGAGTTTTGTGGACCTTAAATAAATCCTGGATAACTGTCATTAAATAGACACCCAACAATATACAATGATGCTTAAAGAGTTAAAGTAGAAATATATGCAGAATATTAGGAGATAAAAAGTATTACAAATAAAACAGAATAGTAAAATTAGTTTGTATTAATGTGTAAAAAGGCGTTGATATTGAAAAGAGAATGTAAATGGTGTGTTAAATTTAGACAACGTATTCAATAAGGAGTTAATGAGTCCAATTAAATTGACGGCGACAAGGGTCGAACAAGAGGTGGATAAGGGGCGTAGTAGGCGAGAGACACACCGTCCTCCGACGTGCTAACATTGACCCAGTTTCCCCCTCAAATCGAAGGGGGCAATTTGCCCTCTGGTTAAAAATAAAATCGTATGTAAATGTCGTTACGATTCACTTTATATGCTTATTCGTTGGGTAATGGATTTACCCTTCGTTTTCATCATAGTTTCAGCCTTTTAAATATTACACGGAGCGATCGGAATATAATTTTGGAACTCAAACAAAATTAGAAAAAAAAATGTGTATTTCACCTTCTGTTTTATATATTGTCTATAGATCATTCTTTCAGTTTTAGAGATCTCATTTATCGAGGAAGGTTATAGGCTATATATCATCACGCTAAGACCAATAGGAGCGGAGCAATAATGAAGAATATTCCAAAATCGGGTTTTTTTCCTTTTGAGAGCTTCCGCTGCGTGTTAGGTAGCACAAAGTAACCATTCCACGCGGAGAAAGTCGCGGGCAGAAGCTAGTTTAATATAAAGTTATTAAAGTTTTAAGATCCTACGAGTGTTATAAACACTACGCGTTCAGCGAAGTGCTTTTTTTTGACCTTGGAGAAGTAATGCAAGAAGTTTATTACCTGTGTTTTTCTCTCTTTACATACAATATATCAATAAGATAAAAAACCTACCGCGACGAAGTCGCAGGTATCAGTTAGTATATCAATATAAACGTAAAAAATATTTGTCACCAGACTGACCTTTAAATTGTCACCGTAACACAATATCACCTCTTGAAAATTAAATCTTAATCTCCCTTTAATTTTTTACATATTGACAATTGAAGTTTTATTTAAAAAAAATATTCAGTGTAACTGTAAAACATACATTAAAATCGATACTAAAAAAGGACATGTTCTACCTTAAACAATCATGCCACATCATTATTTTCATTTCAGGAAAATACTTAATAACAGAGTTGTTATTTACATATTTAAGTTTCATCTTACTATTGTTTACTTCGGTTGAACATACTGAGGTTTTTTTAACGTTGAACAGAATAATAAAATATAGTTAATTATTTATTTGTTGGATTGAATTTTCTTTAAACTACGATTGTTTTTATTTTCGGAGGAAATAAAAACAGAGTATTATAAATAATAACTCTTAACATATATTTTCGTGATCATGACATCTTTAATAGAAACATCGAAGTAAAGTTGGACGGAAAATGTTCTCTCAAAAACCTTACCTAACATTACGTTATTTCAGAATTCCGCCGTGACAACCTGAAAGCGTTCACTTTGAGAGTTTATCTCGTGATTCTACGGCAAGACGATAGGTGGCGTAACATGAAAATAAACGCAATCCGTCTTATTATAAAAAAGTGAAGTACGCGATGAACACTTGTTTTAAAAAAGTTCGATCACAAAAGAGTGTCTTGCCTTTATTTAAACATAGACACTGATTAAATTGATACATTTAACTATTGTCTAAGTTGACAATCCTTATTTTATTGTTGTGATTTATCGTATTTCTATTTGCCGCCGAAAGACGTTGTCGTAGTAATTTATGGGTTTCGTGGGTACAATTATGAATTTGAATTGAATGAGTGCTATTCAGAGTTGCTTGCATAAAAACATAAACCAAATATTTATCTAAATATTGCTTAGACACGCTTTTGTAATTAAGTATTTTAGGCAAGGCTTCAATAAATGCTGTTTTGTAAAATTCGTGCTGAACGCCTTGCAGCTTGCGCGCCTCCGAAATAGCCTAAGGTGGCTTTCTGCTACTCTGGGGGACTCCGAAGGGTCTTCGAGAACTTTTAAAGTTTTCGTTCAGATCCAGCTAACAACAGTAAAGATACAATGCATGTACCTCGTGATCTCCTCTGTCTTGCATCTAGCCGCTGAGCTTCCACGAATTTTAATGTAATGTCAATATAGATTAATGTAATGGATTCAGCTGCTGATTATAACATGTCCGTCTCGATCGTTCGATGAAGAACAGTATGGTAAGATGTCACCTTTTCTTTTTTGTTGACGTTCACGTGCATGACTACCAAGAAGTTGGCGTGGTGGCATCTAGATACTTAATTAACTGAGATCTGAACGTCAACAATCGACTTATACAAAAAGGTTTTATTGATTAAATGATAACGATATACGCGTGATTATATTTGTATTGTAATATGACCGAGTATATTGAATTATTCTAAATAACGATGTTTATATGTTTTTCAAATATAATATAGATAAATATAACATAGAAATAGTATAAAATCAAAATAAAAACTCAAATATGACATAGAAAGATAATAGCTCAATGATAGCGTATATGGACACCATATCGACTGACGTAGGTTGGAATTCTGCCATAAGCCGGTGAAGGAAGAAACCGCGATAATAGCATATAGCTTGGTAGTAGGGTTTTATTTCAAATTTTCACTTGGTTATATACCACCTTTGAAAATCTGCCACCAAGCACTTATACATTTGTTCTGGTAGCTGCACTTCAGAGCAAGACTTTCCTATGTTTAGCTTATTATTTATCTTAGACTACATCCTTATTTAAGACTAAATAAGATTGTAGTCAACCGTATACACATACAAAGTATTAAAAATATATAATAAACTAGTCTGTTACTTTAGACTTATCATTAAATTTAATCTATTAGTTACTCTTTTCCTTTGCTACTTTCACTTGAAATAATACACCCATTGACCAATATCTGTAAGATGTAATGTACTGTAGGCCTTTTCATCTCTAACAGATGATTCAAGTAGCATTTCGAAGGCACTTTAAAGGCGGCATGAATCGGCCGCGAAAGGATTCCTCGACCGCACATCTGGTAAGTATACATGCCCCCAGGTGGACGGGGGTTGGAGGCTTGCACGTGACGCCTCATGCCTTTTTTCTTGAGTAGGTGAAACCAGGCGACGTCGTGTTTTGACGGACCTTCGTGGATTAGGCGATACCATTTAACACGGTCCGCAGTAAGATCCTCCCATTGACTGCTTGAGATGTTAAATGCAGCCATGTCACGTTTAGCACAATCCTTAAAGCGGAGCAGACATCCGACAGACCTCCTCGTATGTGCAACCTTTCCGAGCAGAATCTGTAAGATGAGATTTCTAATTACTCACAAGTTAATGTTGATTGATATACGAAAAATCTTTTAGTCCGAGACTATTTATTGATACATTAAAATAAGTATAATTTCTTAGTAAGACCTAGTACAAATAATGAACAAAAAGAAATTCGCGCAATAAGAATGATAAAGAAAATTTAACTCGAAGATTCATCCGACCAGAAGCTGTAAGAAATTACAATAGATTTGTTAGTATCCACTGGGATGAAATAATGGAATCTTGCGAAACAGTATTGTTACAAATAAATAATGAAATAGGAATTATGAAAATAACTTTCAGTTATAATAAAGGTGGTCTTCTATTGTATACCTATACGAGTATGCTGAGAATAAGTAATTTTTAAGTGAAAATTCTTATTGCACGGTAGGGAAAAATTTTAGGTACTCATTAAACGTAAAGTAGGTATGTATGTATGTGTGCATGTGTAAGAATGTACAAGTGTCTGTGTGGGGCTAGTAGTCTATTAAAATGAGTATATGTATAGTTAAATATTTATACAATGGAACTTATAAATATAGTATATAGATTAGAAGCATTCTCATATACCTATATACAATTTAATACATAAAGTCAAAGAAGTTTCACTTCCTCCGCATGTACACACTGACACACTCTTGAAGTAGCTAGATATCTACGCTGTTTCCAGTCAAAATCTGTGATCGCGGGCTCCAAGTGCATAAAACCTTTCCAAGGAAGCTTTAGTTCGAGGCAAGGAAAATACCTCGGTCTGCATATAACCGTTTTCACACAATGCGACGTTTCCTTCTGGCACCGTTTTAGATGGCATTCATTATATGTAAATCCAAAAATATTTAGTTACCGTATTTATATCTATTTTTTATTTTACTATTACGAAATATAGAGACTACACTATCATTGCTTTATAAAAGCTTGGTTGTGCCGCTTTGCTTTTGCGAAATATGGAATCAAGGGACGGGTCTAATCAACGCGACGACTTACAGCGCATTGGTTATTTCAAATATCGAGAATTCTGTATTTTCCCACCGCATCGTGGAACTGGAAAGCTTTGGGAACTGCTTCTGACATTTTCTTTGACCGTCAGCTGATACTAAAACCAAATATAATATAACAGAATCAATTTTATCTAACAGTAAGCAAACTTTGTAGAATATAAAATAATTGAAACAGAAAAAAAAGTCTTTTGAATTTTCATTTTAATAACAGTGTGCATGACAATATTTAAATTTCAGAATTTGTTTATTGAAATTATTAACCTTAAGATGGTTTTCATATCTATAGGCACTCGGGGCAATAATTATGTACATTATTATAAAGTCGATTAAATCAATCAAACGTCATATGAGCTGCAAAATATCAATATGACATGTACACAGGTACCTATATTACGAGTCGCTAGTCTGACGCAAGCTGCGTAAGCGCAATACGGCCGGTCATGCTTACGTAGCATGTTATGAGGCGAGATTATAAATTTATCTCCAGCCAAAATATCGCTCAATGTGCCTAAGTATTCACTTCAAAAATCAAACATGTTTTGGACGAAATAATAAATTTCCTCATTTGATAACTTATACAGTAGGTATATAAAGAGAGGCGTTAATTCGTTTTTACTCAATAAAAAAACCTTTTGTGAAAGAATAGCGGGGTGTACATCCCGCAGCTAATAAAATTTATGAAGGTGGAAAGCTCTTTGTTGACGCGGCGTAAGTATTTTTACCTACGTCTGAATTAGAGAAAAGATTGTATTACCTCGAATAGCTTTATGATCTCTCTACGTAATATATGTGCCATATAATATTTATAAGTTTACTTGATGTTCAGTTGTTCTCCTAGGATAGAGCCGTTCTTGTGTGGTTTTGGATTTGTCGAATTCATTGTACATTGTTGACTATTTGAACTTTCGATTGCTTTATTTTCACAATACTGATAATCTAATAGCACTTTTTTCTAACAGTTTTTAGTGTGAGTTATTTTTTTGTAGTGTAGCTTTGAGATTATGATCGGCCTTTTTGTGTGATAACAACAACAACAGCAGGATGTCTTCAATAATTTGTTAACCCTTGCGTACCTATAATGCATTACATTATCAATCATTCTCTTTTCTGTTCCTAAGTATTAATGTACATAATTTCAGAACACACCATATACGCATAAATCAACCCTCGGCCATAAATAAACGTATCATCGGATATCACGTTCAATGGAGCAAAACTTGGTAAGTGTCCCGTTAAACTGTGCAGGGGGGAATAGGGCTGACGTATCTCATGGCCTGTTCGGTTCTCCACTGATTGTAATAAAACAGGCTACGTTTGCGATCGTAATCGAGATTCCCGCAGAATTTGGCGTGTTGAATCCACACTTACATTTCATCGTGTCGTTTATGAGGGTATATGTAACATTGGGTACATATTTCAGAAGAATTTAATGTAATAATAACAATACTCTGCTAACATTATAAACAGACCGATGTTTGTTACTCTTACACGTTACAACTATTGAACGGATTTTGATGCTACTTTACAGTGTTTTTTTTTCTTTATTTATCATAAGAGGCAAATGAACAGGTGGGTCACCTGATGTTAAGTGATCACCACCGTCCATAGACACTTGCAACACCAGAAGAGTCGCAAGTCTGTTGCCTCCCTGTGTTTGAAGGAGGGGAGGTGGGTTATCCGGCGATCTCACTGACCGAACGAAACGCAACAATGCAAGCACTGTTACTTCACGTTAGTTTACTGCGAGAGGGTGGTAGTACCCCAGGAGAGCCGACCCATTCAAGCTGAAACCAGTAATAGCTTCAGCGTGGCTCTACCACCTTAAGTAGTTACACATCAGAATAACACACATGCTATAGCTTATAAGGTATAGTTTAAATTGACCAAAATATAACGATAAGCCTGAAGCGATGATGACTTAGTTGACAGCGTGCTCGAAACCTAGCAACTGTGTCGAGAGTCTTCGCTGAAGGAAAACATCGTGACAGCATGGTGGTAGGGCTTTTTCTATATACGCCTGGCTAGCTACCACCCTCAAGTTCGTAATCTTTCGTCAAGCACCTGTTGGCAATGATGTTATAAGTCAACATTTTAGTTGTAATATAATGATATGATATACGCCTGTTGGTGTATTCCGGCAGCTGTACTTGAAAGCCAGTTCCGCTCTAGGCTTAGTGTGTTTCCCATCCTTGACCGTGTCGCCATTTGACAAGAAATGAGATTGTAATCGAATGCTAAAATCTATAAAGTATTAAAAAAAAAATAAGTTGGAAAAAATGCTATCTCGGTACGTTGATATATGATATGATATCTAAGATATGATATCTAAGTTGCATAAAGCGTTATCAGCTGAGAGTTTGTGCTGAAAGGTAAAAACTACGAATTCTCAAGAAGATACAATACCAATATAGAAACAAAGTAATTAAAAATACATTCGATCGCGGCTTACAATATACCATAATTTTACTTTATACGTCATATAAAATTCACGCTCACTTAACACAGCACAATTTAAAAACTGCAAATTATTAGCCCATATTAGTATTTCCTGTTTCGCCGAAGGAGTTATAAACTTTTTTTATCAATAGTAAATAAATTTCGCTATAAATAAAGATACCTCAAACAAAGAAATTCAAAGACAATTATATCACGTAAAAAACGTTATTATAAACAACGACTGCACGACTCGGTAATTGTAAAACCAAATAGGGATAAGGTAATGCAGAATACCATATGAGTACGTAGTCTTTGTTGTAAAATTAATATCCCCAGAACAGATAGATGTGCCGTATATAGGTATATAACTGTTGTACATTGTTCGCGTGGAGCTCGATAATTGATCAATATGGAGCTGTCCGCTACACCGATCCTGCAGACAGGTACAAAGCTAGACAGCGACAAACTGAGAGGTTTTAAACAAGAACGATATTTTTTCGTTCGTTAATTTGTTATAATAAAATCATAAATACCTAAGTGATATGAATACTAAATATTGCGTTAACTTTAAATTATAAGAAGGTGTTCAATATTAGTTTCTATTTTTCCGAAAGTATGGAAACAGTTTGAAAGTATTAAGAAGCATGAAGAACAGGAACTACGGAAGAAATAATTCTCGAATGTAATTAAATGGCAGTATGATTTTGTTGACAGTATGATGGATACAATTACATAAGTTAAGCGATTTGACTTAATTAATAATCAATTTTGTATTACATTTTCGTTTATTCAACACATTACGCTCTGCTGTGCGTGACGTATATATTTGCACAGACTTTATGTTGGCGATCGTTAATCAAAGCTATAAATCAATAAGTATATGAAATTTATTATAGCATATAATGTATATACTTATCGATAACACGTATAGTAAGTATCAGGTAATGTAAATTTACGATAGCTTATATACGTATATTTTACCATTAAATCCTTATATTTATAACTGTTATTTTAAACCATTGGATTAATTAAACTTCTTTACGTAAATATGTAGTAAGTCAACTAGATCCGAATACTGGCAGAGGCCGTACCATACGTTTTTTATATTATTTCCGTGAATACGTTATAGAGGCAATGATATTATAGCTAAAGATACGTTACCTACGTGATATTTTGACAAAACAAATGGCACGGTAACGCACACTTACGATGTTGCTTAGAAACGGGGCTGTCGTCAAAAATAAGCTAACAAGCCAAGTTTTAACAAGGCGCTGTCGAAACGCTTATGACGTATCTATATAGTTATAATATCATTGGATAAAGGCGTGAGGCAAAGATTCTGAACACAACCACTGACACTTGTTCTCCGTCAAGGATGCTTAGCTCAAACAACGCAGAGATTGATATAATATGTTGTTTTATTTTCTTCAATATTTCATTGACCGAGCTCTCTGTCTAGCGTGCGTTGTTTGATTAATATTTAATAAGTGACTTTGTCATGACTGACTTGCCACCGGCAGAATTCGTATTTACAAGACGCCATTATTAAAAGTTGAAAGTTGAATTTGAAATTGTATTTTATGGGTTGTCGTTTTTTTTTATATATTTTCCACATTAATTTTATTTTCCGTTTAGTTATATTACAGTGTTTCAATATTAAGAAAGGTGACAGACTATAGATATTGTAATCGATATTGTGTTGAATATTTTTCAAAATAGGAAATTAAAAAAAAATGAAGTATTACAATTTATGAGTGTTGATTTTAGTTTACGTTGATATAAAACATTGTCATACTTTACGAATGACGTTCTAATTACGGCCCTGTATAGATTTTGTATGGCGCTATTATTGTGCGGGATTCCGGGCTCGGTAGTGCGGAGTGACGCTCTGCCCGCCACAGGATACGCTTTTGATGTCGTGTTACTGTAATTCACTTCGGGATGGGAAGACGCATGGTGCGACGAGACGCTGTGTTCTCGCTTAAGTTGATTGCTGCATAATGGCACTGATTATTGCGCTTGTATTATACAGATATATACTAATATTGCACCATTTCAACTCCACGTTATTAGTTAATATTATTTTGTAAGAAAATACTTAATAAACTAGTTTGAAACAAAGTTTAAGTTACATACATAAAATATATTCTTATAGCAGTGATTAGCCGAAATTAATTTACTTTTTTGATAACACAATTTACGCGCCCAAATGCTATTGCCTGTATATAAAGTAGATGTTTATTTACCATAGTCTTGCTTGGTTTGAATTCAAATGACCGACTATATTTTACGAGAAAAGTCTAACCGAATATCCTGCTTTAAAACATTCATGTTTTTAAAACAATTTATGGCTAGAATAGTAGATGTAGTAGCTCACTTCTTTTTACTTAAAAAAAATACTAGCTTTGCTTCCGACCCCTCCTACATTTATAATACTTATATTTCGTGATTTTTGAAAGTGTAATCGTTAATTTTTATAGCATATCATTTATATTAATTATATTAATATAATAAGATATTCCTATTCCTTATTCCCAAAATATAATTAAATTGTCTGAGAGTAAATAAATATAAAATTCGATTTTTTTAACAATTTCTTTATAGCCTATCAATTAGAGAATGACATACGCACAGACAAAACAATTCGGTGTGTCTAATAACAGATGTCTAACAGAATTGTAATTTTACATTTAATTTCCTAATAAAGATAATTATTATTATCCACATAATAAATCGTGTCTAATTTCTCATGTCTATTAATTTTCTACGTTCATTACACTAAAACATTTTCCGTCAGCGTTTTCATTGCTAAACCTGATATTTGTTTCCAAACGTTTAGATAAAGAAACCTTTGAATCGAAAATCTTAACTTAATGCTCCGTTCGTTCTCAAAGAATCCACCGAAAATTTCACGAAAATTATGAAAAATGCTACGTTTTTATCGATATTGGTAATGGGATTGCATTAGAATCAAAAGAATTTTCGTTACAAACATTTTACAGTTAATTAATTCGCTTTGATCTATAACGGTTTATTTTATATAATTGATATTAAATGAAAATGAACCTAGTTGTGCCAGTCTTTTAAGGGTCGGTAAAGGTTAAAAAATAGTAGATGAAGCGCTTGTATTCTGATCAAGTTTAAAAATGGTTTTAACGCTATAACATAAAAGCCTGAACCAGATTAATTGCTTATGGATATTTGATCGTTAAACAACTGTCTGGTTATTAAATTTTCTCGTTTGTAAGAAGTTTTAAACTCGTTCTCACAATACGTAATTAAAACCATGTAAACTTTAACGGTGTTATTACAAAAAAGTTAAATACGTATTGAATACTTGCTTTAAAAAGGTTTCGAATTAAATGCACCGCGGTCGCTAAATGGTCGCTATCTTGCTCTTTTGTCCCGCTTTGGTTACGTTAGGTTAGACTTGCGAATAAGGATAACGCGAACTTGCTTCGGGCGAGCGCGGTGCATTTAATTCGAAACTTTTTTAAAGCAAGTATTTAATACGTTTTTTTTTGTAATAACACCGTAAATGTTTACGAAATAACGTTCTTGTTTTAATTGACTGAAAATCTTGAGCAATAAAATCCTCTATATACCTGGATATCTGAAACATTAGCTTGTCGTAGCCGACTTTTTATTCTGCAGCTATGAAATACGCTGTTTTCATAAATAGATATAAGTATGATTTTTCTATGTTGATTATTTTTGACATATCACTTATTCTTTGTCTAGCATCTTATAAAACATTTTTTTTTGTTTATTTTTTCTTTTTTTTTTCTTTCCTTTTTTAGTTCCTTTTTTTTTTTTTTTTTTTTTTTTTTTTTTTTTTTTTTTTTTTTTTTTTATAAAAAATTGGAAATTTTTTTTTTATTTATTAATTATAAATATTCAAAATTTTCCCCCCCTTTTTTTTTTTAATTTATTATTTCTTTTCTCCCTCCCTTTTTTTTCCTTTTTATTATTAAAACCTTTTTTTTTTTTTTTTTTTTTTTCCTTTTCTTAATTATAAATTTATAATTTTTTCAAAATTATTTAAAAATTTTCCTTCTTCTTTCTTCTTTTTTTATCTGGCTTGATATGGTGATTTGGAGAAACGATTATAACTAAGTTGGTAGAGTGTTCGGACACCGCGTCGATGGACGTAGGTTCGAATCCTAGCAACTGAGTCATTTCGTTGAAGGAATACATTATGATGAAACCGTAGTATGGTGGTAGGGTTTTTTCTAAGCCCGCCTGGCTAGCTACCACCCTTAAGTTAAAAATCTCTTACCAAGCACCCGTTGATCTGTTCCGGCAGCCGCACTTGAGAGCCTGCCCCTCTAGATATAGCGTGTTTACTATCTTGAACCACAGCGTCATTTAACATGACATGAGATTACGGTCAAACGCTAACACTTTAATAAAGTATAAACAAAATGTATTTAAACTGTAAACCATATTTTTTGAATTTTGGAATAGACACGGCAATGGCGAAATGGCATTATTAACAGATATTCGATTGAAGAAGGCTTTACTTTGCGGAAATCCATCATTAGATATTATAGTGGACGCTACTTGGCACTTCCGCTTGGAATTGATTGAACACTACTACGTCTAACTGCAACAAAAAGCAAATCAATTGATCAATATATATGTATATATTAATTATACAATATATCATCAACCATATAATATATCATTAATTATACAATATATTATTAATTATACAATATATTACCAATTATACAATATAAAATCAATATAAATATAATCATTATCAATAAATTAATTAAAAATATGTTGCAGATTGACGTGTAATCGGACAATCGACGTCGCTCCATCACGGAGCATCTTCAGATCGATGTTGACTCTTCCGATGCGAGCGATTATATTTTTTATTTTTAACAGACTCCATTTCATCCGATATTTAGTTCAAAGTATCAAAAATCATTAGTTATTGAATTAATGTTCTCTTTCGTAGCAAATGGCAACTGACGACAGCATGAGCGATGACGTATTTGAAGAGGATACCCTCAGAGCGCCTGCTCAGAGAGGAACTCCCTCACCGACTGGCTATAGAGACTATTACCCTCCCGCGGAGACCTCAACGCGCCCTCCGATAGACGACGATATACCTATACATAAGGTAAGTTTTTAATTAATTTTCAAGTGATGGTCGCTCAGTGATTGCAACTTCTGTGTAAAATCGAATTTAATTAAATAACGAGGAAGTAATATCACTTTATAACTGTTAGGATAGGAGTCATTACTATATTAAATGTAGGTCAGAAGGCTATGTGTAAATATAATAATAATAGGAGTAACTCCCGCGCGGCGTGAGCTGTCGGGGTGCGAGGTAGGGTTGATCGCTTGAAGAGAACCGATCTTTAAAGAGAAGGGCCGAAATGTGAATGCTTATGTCAGTGAGATACCCCGCACAGCTTAATCGTGCTTTGCATACAGTTAGTTTAAGCTAACATGATTGACAGTAATTTAATATTTAAAAAATTCAACGCAAGTGAAAACTAGTGTCACAGTTAGTATTATAATAAAATTACGTTATATTAGAGCATTGTTTAATGCTTTAGACAGACTGGTCAGGATAGTTAAATTAACTGTGCTTAGCTACTGTATTATTGAACATTTATCTGTTTGTGTTACAATCTTGATCGCGTTCTTCATTCATCAAGGAACTGTCTTGTTGGATGTTGACTTCATATGTAAACAATGATTTATTAAGATAGATATTACTGCTTCTCCTTTTCTAATATTGTACTCGTCTTTGTTGCTTGAGTTCGGGCTTGCCAATACTTGTCCTATTCTATCATGTTCATCTGCCTCCCTCGGTTATAGCATAATTCTTTATTTTTCTCGCTCTGACTTACGATTTTCCGTTATTTCATGCCAGAAATATAATATTGACAAACCTTAAAATTTAGAAACTAACACTAAAATTTAAATTTAGAATTTTACTCTCTTCACGAACAAAGAGGTTTTATTTCAATAAATAAAAACAAATTTATAATACATACCTATTTAATGACATTCTCCACTGTCAATTAGAATTATAAAAGCTAATAAGAGATGTTGTTTGGAGCTTTTGGCGGGATCTTGGTCTGTCATGTAGTGGAGTTTATTTTTTATTCATAATCTTGTGTTACTTGAGTCTATATTGTGTAAAATTGGTGGTGTTTTGTGTAATATTGTTTGTTTATTGTGCATAAGTGAAGTGAATGGAAAATAATGCCACTGACCATGAATTCTGAGATGCCACAAAAATTCCATGGAAGGTTCTAACAAGATGACCACCATCTTGTTAGTTCATTGAAATTATAACAAGAAACTTGTAATATCGATATTCACTTGACAATGGCAGTAATGGTCTACTAGAAGACTGGTTGCCGAAAATGGAATAGAAGAAGAATTTGTAATACTATTAACTACTCGACAATGGCAGTAATAATCTAAAAGATTGGTTGCCAAAAATTAAGTTAAAAAAAAAGAGATGTTGTTATATATATATTGCACTAAATTCCGATAAAGCTATAATTAGATGCAAAGTTTACCACACGACCGACACGACGATGTGAGAGATTATGTATCCGTAGCCCCGGGTTATTTTGAGTTTAGATACTTTTAAGTCTCTCTAACGATGAACTCTGTAAATTGTTTGTAACTTTATGATAATAACTTTAAACTAACGTTCTGGAATATTTCTCGTGTAGCATTAACATGGTGGATTTTGGGTTGTGATTTTATTTTGAATGGGATCGCTTGATTGATACGCCAAAGTAATTAGGTAAATATAATAATTTAGGTTTGTAATCTCAGTACTGATTTTTCTTAAATTTAAAATGGTCTGTTTTAAGTTTTTGCATTACACCTTTTTTATTACCTTGTTTATATTCAGTGGTTTTCCTGTTCTAAATTACATGTTGGTATTACGAAGTAAATATTCATGAAGAACAATAATTTTAGAAATAATTATTTATGTTATCCTTGTACATTCATAATTATTAATATTGTTTTATATTTTATATTCTAATATTTTAACAATTAGTAGGTACTTTAATTTGCAACATAAAAGTGTAGGTAAAAGTAGCTTCGAAAGGTGAACGAATACGAAATATATTGATGAGCTTCAATTTCATAACCAGAACTTATTTTCAGTCCCCTTTTTTGTTGCTATTTTTTGCTTATCAAACTGTTGTTGGTCTATCGTAAAAACGTATCACGCCTATAAATGAATAAATTAATCACGTATTGATGGAATGTGTCTAATATTATTCAGAGAGGGAACGTTTTGTACAGCCCCTTGATTTCAGTATGTGGGAACAAAGCATTTTCTGTTTTATATATTCGGTACCTAAGAGAGATGACCTTTTGGTATACAATATAGTCGATTTCAATTTTGGATGAAATCTGTGTACCTGAACAAGTTAATCGGCAAAAACTTGGTGTAGTAAAGGTCAAAATCATTAGAATAGACAGCATCCGTTCATACGCGGTAGATTATTTAAGATATATGAAATATTTATATAATCGATACATGTGAAAAATACACCACACTGTCTATGATGCCTTTCCCCAAAGCAACACAGACGCACACACGCACGTACTAATAATACACGTGTACAATGCTCGTACTAGAACATGTATTAATTAGGTAGTGCAATATATATTTCGATCGTGAATATAATACTGTATAATGTGTTCTATTTTATTCTCTCGCGCGTTAAAGTGTATACATGTGTATGTTTGTCTCTTTTTAATGCCGAATTTCGTTTTAATCGTTCACTTCCGTCTCAAATCACAACGAGAATAAAAAAGTTTTTACTTCAAAAATGATATCTATCAAAACCTGTTATATTGAAGAGAAAAGAATTACGCAAGGAATTGCTATTCTAATGACTTTATTTCCGTTTGTTGTTCTATACATGAGAAGTAACAGTGAGACAAATTAATTCGTACCATAAGAAAATAGCAATAATACGGGTTTGTTTAAAACATGAAAAGTAGCAGTGATGCAAGTTCATAATTATCGTATGGCAGATTATTTTTCATTTCATAAAACAATAGCAGAAATGTTAAATACCGCATGACAATTTATTGACTTCCTCATTCTTTTACAATGAGTGGACAAAACTTTGCCATTCTTGTTTTATTCTTTGTCGATTCCAGTGATTTCATGTCACCTTCTTAGTGGTTTTTTGTCTTTTCTCTCGTTTGTCTATCTTCTAAAGTATTATAGTTTGCTTATAGGAGTTTCGGCAATTTTTAATACGCTCAAATAATCCACAATAAAAGTTCTTTGGAACGTGAATTATTTGATTAGCTTAATTACTCCTTTACGGTAAACATCTTTATCGAACAAAAAAATCGAAATTAAATTCCTTTTTCATTCTTTATCCCTCGCGAACAGGCAACGATTAAAGCAATCTTTAGTTGATTAAAATGTTGAGGCTAATTAGCATTCTTTTATTTCCTTTTTTGTACACAGA
This sequence comes from Antheraea yamamai, assembly GCA_036509395.1. Taxonomy (NCBI): domain Eukaryota; kingdom Metazoa; phylum Arthropoda; class Insecta; order Lepidoptera; family Saturniidae; genus Antheraea; species Antheraea yamamai. The sequence continues at coordinate 17,013,324 of AP028433.1, forward strand.
AAACAATTTATCTTTTAAACTTTGAATGAACTTTGTTTGATTTGTGAGTAACTTTTCCTACATTAACAGCTATTCATCGCTATAACCATATTTTTTTAATACTTTATCGGTGTTATTACAAAAAAGTTAAATATTTCCTTTAAAAAGGTGTCGAATTAAATGCACCGCGCTCGCCCGAGGCAAGTTCGCGTTATCCTTTTTCGCAAGTCTAACCTAACGTTACCGAAGCGAGACAAAAGAGCAAGATGGCGGACATTCAGCAAGCGCGGTGCATTTAATTCGAAATCTTTTTAAAGCAAGTAATCAATACGTCGTAAACTTTTTTGTAATAACACCGTACAAGTGTTAGTGTCTGACCACACGTTCTGATGTAACGTTAAATGACTGACTTGATTACTTGAATGACTTGGTGACAGATTTTGCACTCGAGTGTAGTAGCTAGCCAGATGGACTTGGAAAAAACCCTACCACCATACTACGATCTCATCATGATGTTCTCCTTCACCTGAAGCTCTGAGTCAGTTGCAAAGATTCGAACTTATCTACGTCCATCGACGCTGTGTCTGAATACGCTATCAACTAAGCTATCATAGATTCAATTAATTGTTTTGGTAGAGCCACGCTGAAGCTATTATTGGTTTCAACATGAATGGATAGACTCGACCGGGGTAGTACCACCCTCTCGCAGAAAACCGACGTGAAGTAACAGTGCTTGCACTGTTGCGTTTTGTTCGGTCAGTGAGAGCGCCGGATACCCACTTCCCCGCCCCCTCTCCCCTCCCCACTCCCTTTCCCGCTACTCCTCTTCCGAACACAGCCCGGCAACGCACTTGCGACTCCCCTGGTGTTGCTATTGTCTATGGACGGCGGTGATCACTTGCCATCAGGTGACCCGCCTGTTCGTTTGCCACCTATAATATAAAAAAAAATGATTTTAATGGTAAGAGTTATCCTAAAGGCAACTTCAAGAGGAAAGAGATCCATGTCATTTCTAGGTACATTCGTTTTCGCCACTATTACTTATTAAGCAAATAATTTAAAGAAGCAACATATATAAATAAAGAAAATTAATATTATATTTTGTTGTACTATAATGGTTAAAGTTTAGATTGCTGCAGATTATAATTTGTGAAACTTCTTATCTTCGCCAAACACTATCTAATCAAGTTAAAGTATTCTTTACTACAATATCTTAGTTGAATGTATACAACAGTTTCGTATCGGTTGGTTGATAGGATGACAATTTGTCACTTTCTCACTATTATGATTTAATAACAATCGTTTCTATTTTTCAATAATTTATTTATTTATTTTCAGATTTATAATTATAAAACTTTACTAACATTACGAGAGAGAAAGAAAAGAGTATCATCTCTTTGATTTAAATTATTGAAGTGAAAACTTCTTTAGCCCGGACTTGAAACTCGATGAAAGGAAAAGCAACATTAAAAAGAGATAAACATATACATTTATAGAATTTAAAGTATGAGAGAGTGAGATAGAATACATTATACAGTGTTTTTATATCATTTATTGAAGGTTTCTTCCTTCTACCGCGTGTGAGCTGCACACATGTTTTTTTAATGTTTATATCATCTGTAACTATCTCATCTGCTAACACTTTTTTGTAAATCAAAACTACGTCGATAAATTCGCAACTATCCACATTGAGAAATAATGGTATAAACGATAAAGCACGTAATTTAATTTATTTTGTCTCCAGACTATACTACTTGGCGATAGTGGTGTTGGTAAAACATCTCTCCTAGTGCAATTCGAAACTGGAAAATTTCAAGCGGGCAGTTTCTCGGCCACAGTTGGGATCGGTTTCACGGTGAGTCGACTCTCTAATGATTTTTATACATACAATATTACGAAATTCTAAATGTATAAATCATAAATTAATATAAATTCTCACTTCTCTAATATCGATAAAATATTATAATCAAAGTTTCATCGATTTGCTAAATTTCGACTACCCGCTTTTATTCACATTTGCCTATTACCACTTATTACAAAAAGAAAGGAAATTACGATTTTTTTTAACAATTTATTGAGCAGAAAAATGTGAATGCCTGCTACGAAAATTCTTTTTCTTTTCTTTTAACTTAACCTATGTATAAAAAAAATAGAGCAGCAAATATTATACGAATATGTTGTATTTACTAATAAAATTATAATTAATTAAAAGTACTTCCCAAACTTAAAAAACTTCACAGAACCCTGAAAGAAAAAGATTGTTTCTAGTGATTTATTGAACGAAAATATGTCAGTCGCCCTTTGATCTAATAGATTATGCCGTTACGTAACTTGACTGTCGATAACAATTATTAATTTGAGATGATCAAAAAAGTTCCGTAATTTAAAAAGTTGTTCTCAAAACAGGTTTGTTACTTTTTGTTCGAATATTTTTAATGTGAGGTCCTTGTAGACTAATATTTCGTAAACAAGTTGTTTTGTATTACATTTTAAGGAATAAACAAAAGATATCTAAGAATAAATATAAGACTAATTTGTTACCGTTGTTTTCTTTGTGTTTTTCCTTAAATTTAAACTAACTTATATAATACTATCTACCTATATTTATAATGCATAATATATATTATTGATTATATTAACCACCGCCATCATGAATTCTTATTTTTCTTTAGTTTTTTATTTAGTTATATGAAATACTTTTTTAAATACATTTGTGCTCTCATATTTATTCCGTTGTTATGTAAATAATGATTGTTTCTAAATATATTAATTAAATCATAATTATATGGTAATTTTTATTCCATTACGATCATAAGTCCAACTGTAGATCTAGCATGTGTGTCATCTGAGATCAGAGATTCACAAAGTATTATGGGCATGAGACCCTTTTTTCGAAAATGAACTGATTCCTCAGACTTCCGCGCCCTAGGCAGATTACTTTAAAATCCCTTATATGTATTAAATATAGAGCTAGTTTTAGTCCAGTGAAGCTGTAAAAGCCCATCAGGTCAATAGCGTATAGTCAGTTGGAAAAAAAACCAGAGCAAGTCAAAACGTGCCAGAAAGACTAGTACCCTCGAACACACTGTCTTTGCTTGAACTTGTTGATATGGACCACTTTGGGAATCCCTGTCTTAGACCATATCGTCATCTAACACCAAGTTAAATTGTGGTCCTTTTTTTTTCTTCTCGAACTGACTACGCTATTGACCTAGCAAGGTCTTAACAGCTTCACCGGATTACTTAAATTGTGGTCAATCGTAAAAACCGGTAGAGTATAAAAAAGAAGAAATACATCAAACAATTTTTAATATTGTACTAAATCAATTTAGACTTACAAGTAAATAATTACATCTCAAACGCAGACACGAAAAGCGATGGATCGTTTCTAATAGCTTTATGTCGGTAACGGCACAACCGATATCTACATTAAGGGTGGCTGCCCTGCGGCCATATTTATTACACGAATTATCGAATCCTAACATTTCGATAGTCTCTATTTTGTATGACAAACAGACTCGTTACATGATTAAATTTGGTATATATGGAATGAAGTTATCGTGTAGACAGCTGTCGTGACAGTCATTTAAGTTTTTTTCCAGTAGCGTTGAGGAAGAAATAAAATCAATCTTTCTTATTATTATTAAATCGATAATGTAATCAGCTGTCCAAGATGTAGCGACCGCTACTGTAAATTAATTGAATTGAGTGAAAAGGAGCATCTCTCATAGACGGCCTTTTATTTACGCTGTATAATCTATACTGATTCTATACTTCTATACCATTTATACGTCTATACTATATATACTTCTATACTATTTATACTTCTATACTATCTATACTTCTATATTGTCTATACTTCTATACTATCTATACTTCTATACTATCTATACTTCTATACTAATATTATAAAGAGGTAAAGTTTGTGAATTTGTGAAGTTGTAGGGGGTAATCTAAGGAACTACTAGTCCAATTTGAATAATTATTTCAGTATTATATAGCTCATTTATCGAGGAACGGAACGGCTCACGGTAAGACTAATAGGAGCGGAGCACTAATGAATAATGTTTCAAAATCGGGGTTTTTTTTTTCTCTTGAGAGCTTCCGCTGCGTGTCAACGTTAGCTCAAACTAACTATTCCACGCGAACGAAGTGGCGGGCAGAGGCTAGTTTAATATATTTTTACATAGTTCCTCAAGTAGTAAGTGCGTCGATCTATGCCGGTTCAAATATTTGCAATCGACTGTATTATTTGGAAAGGAAAAATCTTGTAATAAAACCTTAACTCCCATCCTCATGTTGAAAATCTATCGCAAAACACCATAAACGTGTGTCCCGGCAGTGTACTTGAGAGACAGCCCACGTGTAGGTTTAGCATGTCATCGACCTAAATCACATCTTCATTTAAAATTAGTCGAGAAGCTAACATTTGTAAATTAAATTTAATTGCCATCTTACCTAAACTAAATAACATATCTCAGTAGGCAGTGTTAAGTTTATTACCAAAGTTCTTGTAATCAATAAAACACCCGTACCATCTAGCATAGTGATTAATTTATATATGCTGCTGAATGTGAAGTAATTATAAAGTGAATTTTTTTTCCATCCCCCCCCCTTTTTTTTTTATTTTTATTATTTATTTTTTTTTTTCCCCCCCCCCCTTTTTTCCCAAAAAATACCCCCTTATTTTTTCCCCCCCCCCTTTTTTTTTTTTTCCCATCTCTTTAAATTTTTTTATTTTTTTCTTCCCCCACCCCCACCCCCTTTTCTCCCTTTTTTTATTTTTATTTTTCCCCCCCCCCCCCCATTTTTTCCCCCCCCCCCCCAACCCCAAAAAAAAAAACTCCCCTTTTTTTTTCTTCCCCCCCCTATATTTTTTATATAACCATCCTCTATTACTATTTAACCTAAAAATTTTTCAATTCCTTTTCCTTTCCCCTCCCACCCCCACCCCCCACCCCCAAACCCCACCCCCAACCTTTCCCCCTTTATAATTTATATAATTACAAAATACATACCACACTACACAGTATACATACTAGTATTAGACATAACTCACCTTCCAAGATAGGTACATTAGAGGTAAGAACGTCTCTCCCATACTTTATACTAAGTCGATGACTACACTACAATGTACAGTGAGAGTGACAATTGAAGTTGATCGCTTTACGTTTTTGTAATAGTCAATATCTCTAAGATTCGAAGTGCATTTAATGTTGAAATATTGTATTCGCTTCTGTATCTGATAGTGTTTATCTTATACACTAGCTTTGTTCGTAACTTCGCTCATGTTAATGTAAATCTAGTTTCGAGAACTGTTCTCTTCTTCTGGATGAAAAGTATTGTGTGTTATGTGCTTATATAAAGTAAGTCTGTCACATTACACGTCAGTGTGCTTATAACTGTCCTTCATTTCATACGTCCCGACGCAGCAAAAGGTACCCATGTTCTTTTCTAACCCTAACCACGTGTATAACGTTAATGATGATCGGTTGACACATTCAAGTCGTGAAAGTGTAACAAACAAACATACTCACATTTATAATACCAGTAAGGATTACACATTACGTATAACTTCATTGGAAATATCGTCGAACGAGATTATCACTCTTATTTATTGAATCATTAAATTATCAAATTATACACAGAGTCCGCGTTAAGATTATCCGTTTAAGAATACATCACGCATGAAAAAGCAGCCGAGTGTTAATAATTCACAGCCGATATGGGGAATTAAAGCGGCTCACCCCCTCCCTAGTATTATATTTAAGCGATCATGCATGTCGTGTGTACCCCCCGCCCAGTCGCCCATTCGCAGTATCCTCAATAATTATTATATTCGATAATAAATGCTTAGGAATTTTGCAGCTTTATCAAATATCGAGCTTCAACTAGTGAATATAACGTTTATATTCTTACTAATTGTACAATTCCCAAACCACGCTGTTGAAACACACGATAGAAGTGAAACTTTTGTATTATAGGAAAACATTTGAGAGGCCGGCAACGCACTTGCGACTCCTTTGGCGTTGCTAGTGTCTATGGACGGCGGCGATCACTTACCATGAGATGACCCACCTGTTCGTTTGCCCTCTATGATACAAAAAAAAAACATTTTAAATAAAAAAATACAATAAAAATCCGTCGCGCGGTGTTACCAGGCGGTCACCCATCCAAGTACTGACCACGCGCGACGTTGCTTAACTTCGTTGATCGGACGAGAACCGGAGTTTTCGTCATTCTACCCGACACAGTGTTTACCCACACCATTTTCCGTTACTCAAAAAGGTTACCGATCAGAATTACAAAGCCCTATCATAAGACGTTTAATTTCAAAAAACATTGATGCTTTTTAGTTACATTTCATAATTATTAATTGAGAATTGATATTTGAAAACCTTATTTTTATCTAACCTAAATATCACTTCTATGATTCTAAAGATGAATCTAATAATTATATGTTACAATCCATCAAACCTCTTAGGCTTCAAAGCCTGCCGAAGACATAAACGTATCTACAGTTATACAAATTAAGAAAAATGGTTTACGGACTATAATTTTACGTGATAACCTAATAAGAAAATGTTGATGAAAAATTGCATATTTTTATGAATTGAATTGAATATTATCACTGAATTATCATTATTTTGTATAATACAAAGGTCAAAGAAGGAGTAAAAAGTCTCTCTTCTACTCGGACGCATCGGCCGATGGAGTGGAAGAGAGAAAGATGCGTCATAAGTGAAGCGCTTAGGCCGATCGTGCCTCTCTATCGCTTGTTCCGCGCTCTCGCTTGCACGCTCGGATCAGGCGGAACGTGACAATGAGTCGTGTTCCCCGATTTGTTAGATGTTATCACGTCAAAAAAAGCAACCCCTTTCTGTGTCGTCGGGTAAAAACGGCCCGATATATTTTGTCCTACCTCAAAGTGCTGGCAAAAATCTCATTGCTCTTTTTTATATTTTTTATACTTAATTATTATGAAATAGAAATTGTCTCCAACTCATTAATTTTGCTATATTATGTTCAAAGAAAGAAACCCGGACGGTCTATATCTATTATTATATAACCATATCATGTCATTGTTCGTCACGTATTGGTCGTTTACTCGAACCCTGGTTTTAATATCGTTTGATTATATTATCATGGAATAACCACATATTACAATATTATTACTTACAAAGAAATTGTTTTTGAAACTCGTTTTTTTTCATGTAAATAGACTTTCGAACCGAAAACACTGTTTTTTCTCGTATTCTCGAAGAAATATGAGAGTATAAAATAATATTGTTAGTTGAATATTTGATACTTTCTGATGAAAAAATTCAAAATGCCTATAGTGATTTTAAGATAATGTTCAAAAGCAGCTTCGAATCGTAGTTACAATAAAATAAAGTGAAAGAAGTACTCGGAGTTCTGTAGACAAAATATCGTTTTTAGGGAATTTGTGTATTGTAGGTATTACAAACATTGTAAGTCTTTAAGAATAATTTAGTCTTTTATCAAGACACAAAAAGATAAAAAAAAGATCTAACGTTTAATTTGATAAATGAAAAGGAAGCTAATTGTATTGTAATTGTATCTATAAGTAATTAGCGAATATTTTAAGAATCTTGATGAATTTAAACCAATCAAAGTGGACAGATTGAACGTTTAAATTTCGATGTTTAAATATTTAAAAAGCAAGTTAAAACATTTATCTCTCTTATGTTTTATTACCTTCATAACTTATTGTCTTTATAGATAACGAAACAAAACAACTTATGTAAAAAAAATGGATTTAATCTGCTATATTTGTATTTGTCAAATATAAAAGTTGCCCTGAAAATTTTATCAATAAAATTGACTTAACAAGTATATATCCTTAGAAAATTTAGCATCTATTACAAATTTAACTACCTTTTATTAAATACCGATGTATTTGAAAAGATATTGATATCAAATAAATTAATAATTTCCCAATTACTAGTTCGATAGTTGGGACCACAACCGCATCCAATTTTCATGGTTATAATACTTAACTCAATGCCGTATCCACAGTGACGACATCAGTGCGGGAGAGGCAGGGGGCGGCGTTCCCGGATTCGGGAGTGATCTAGGAATAAGGGGCAGTCTGCTCGGGACGCTAGGCCGCGTTGACGGGTCGTTCCGCGCCGAGCTATCGAATTCCGCGCAAGTTTCCGAACCATTAAACATTTAAAAACTTATCGTTCTAATTTCGAATTTTTCGTGCTGCCCACAACAATAACGGTTTGTGATCGTAAAATGTTATGACGTATAAACTTGATATTGGAAATTACTGATGTGAAACTTTTATGTAGGAAATATAGAAACTATTTACGCAGTCTTGTGGATGCTTAGCGCAAAGGGATATCTTTTTACTATTTATTGATACTATCCGTAACTAAATTTAATTAGGTTTAATGTACCTAGTTAAAAAACGTGACGGCAATGTGAATGGGATTTTATTCTGACTATACTAGTTCAATAATTGAAGTCGTTTTTTACATACATTTTAATTTATCTTGGAATATAAATAAAATATTGACTTTAAAAATCAAATCAGTATATTATTATAATTTTCACGTTAATATAATAAATAGCATAAATAAACAGACAATTAAAAGTATATTTATCACCGTAAAATTCTATTGCAATAAATCTAAATGTGATATTCCATATCACGTCCTGTACAAAAAGTGTTTACACATTGAAAACTGAAATATACTAACAACATATAAATATATATCAGCTATGACAGAATGTTGACAAATCATTAATTTACATCCTCGGAAATTTTCGGACATGGAAAAGATCAAAGAGCAATTATACGAAAAAGGTTTTAATAGGCTGTTTCAAGTTATTTCCAAATAATTTTGTCACATTAAACTTCTATGTTTGAAAGGAAAGAAGCGATTTACTGTTAAATTTTATTTAATTATGTGATATTTAAGTATTCGAGTCATTAAAGGTCTGTCGTTAGGTTTCAAATGTTATTCGATTATTAGTTACATATCTAGTAACCGCCTGCGACTGCATACGTCCTGAAAAGAATACAATTATATTAGTGAAAAAAAATCTACAAACAAATAGACTTTATTTACCTTTCTAAAAACTCATGTTTATTTAGCATTGATATATAAAAACCCATATCATATTATATATATAGAATATTCTTAACTAGTATAGAAAAAATAAGTCCGGCAAGCGCGTTGATGCATACAGCCATTCTTTTAAAGCAGTGATGCGCGTAAATCGGACGATGTACGACAGCGTACGCGTTTATTTATTAGTTTTATTACATTGCCCGGCTTATCTGACCCAAACACATCACCCAACGAACCAACGGGTAAATGGAACACGAAAGCAGTAACAAATTGCCGTGAAATTTTCGACGAAATACAATCGTTAACTCGTAGAAAATCGTTCTCCTTTTAGTACCTACCTTTAAATTTTTTATTGTACAACCTGCGCCAGTCCTTCGAGAGTGCTTATAAATGTGGATCTAACTTGATACTTCTTAAAAAGAAGATTTTGATAATGATATTCATTACATATTAGTATAAATGTTATTTCTAATGGTAAACAGGTTTTCAGATACATATTTAGCAGATGTTACTGTTTTATTTGGTAAGTATTTTTTATTTCTAAGATATTTGTTTACTTACATCTATTAATTAAACCTAGTCGCCGACAGACAAACAAACAAACACAAAGTTGCCACCAAAGCAAACTTCACGTTGAATATCACTGAGTAATACATTATTTATACATTCATCTTTTTATATATCAATTTATTATCTCCGTATTTCGAAAATAACCGAAGTAGTATCATAATATATCTCATAGATAGTGTGTTCTGAATCGAATTATCTTCCAAGTATAGTAATGACATTTTGTTTTTAATTTACTAAATGCTGTTGGCCTTAAGGGCTTTCACAACTTCACCAGGCTTGGCGGTAAGCGTGGAGGGTGTTTAGCCGAGATAGTAACCAGTGCAAAGTAGCCCAAATTGACCAAAACTCGGATTGGACATTTGTGTTGTGGACGGATTGGTGTTGCATGCAAATGCCGCGAATTTAATCTAACTAATTAACCAAGCGAACAACTAACTATATACATACATATATATATGTGTGTGTATGTACATATTATATACAGATGTACATGCATCTAAGTTTGGTAGTTATAGTTAAGGCTAACTACAAAGAAAAATGCCCCTTACAGAACTTACTATGAAATATTTGCATGTGTTTGTCCTAAAAAGAGAAAAATGTCAATATTCAGGGAACGTAAGACATTAGTTTGCAAAATTAATCGATGTAATAACTAAATCACTTAAAAGTTTCTTCAATCAATCAGAGCTTTTGATAAAAGGAACTCCTGAGGAAACAATAGTATAGCTAGGTGGTGACTGGCCACGTTTTGGACCAGTTTTTGACCAGTTGCTACTTTTAGCCTTTTAGGTAAAGTCTCACTCTGAGCATTTATATATGTGGCTAGCTGTGCCCACAACTTCGTCCGCGTGGAACCTTATGTAAAAAACAGTGATTAATACAGTCATCTGAATGTATAAGACCATTCCTTTATCTACTTTTCTCTCATACTTAAGCCGCGTCGTCATTAAAGTTACAATAACTATTGATAGACCGAACCGATTTAAATGAAACAAAAATTAAATTATTCTCAAAGATATGCTCTATGATTTTCTTAGTGTGGTTTTATTACAAACCCAATACTTTTGCAGTGATGCGTGTTCATACAAACAGACAGACATTTCAAAAATGATTGAAATATTTTTTATTACTTATTCCCAGACAGCTGCAACACTTTTTTTTCACGAAAATCGAAAAAGTACACACTCGTTAGATTTACATTCTTATTATATGTATAGATAATACTTCACAATCAAGAAATATAGAGTAATTTATTATTACGTGATTACATTTTTCCTTAAGAGTTATTGAACTAAAGCGTCCCGAAACATTGAACGGTCTTATTCGAGCTTTAGAATAGAATAGGTTACTTCGTTTCAATAGTATTGACTGTAATAAAATAAATGAAAAACGTAAACGGTATATAGATGTAGACGAATCATGCACGTTGAACGTT